>CM053026.1:540610949-540659512 GCA_028564925.1 Lithobates sylvaticus
CCATTTGGCAGCCAAAGGACCAGAGGTCTTTTTTCAATTTCGCACTGCACTGCTTTAACTGGTAATTGCGCGGTCATGCAATGTTGTACCCAAACGAAATTTGCGTCCTTTTCTTCCCACAAATAGAGCTTTCTTTTGATGGTATTTGATTGCCTCTGTGATTTTTATTTTTTGCGATATAAACGGAAAAAGAGCGAAAATTTTGAAAAAAAAAAAGAGATTTTCTACTTTTTGTTATAAAAAAATCCAATAAACTCAATTTTAATCAAACATTTGGGCCAAAATGTATTTAGCCACATGTCTTTAGTAAAAAAAATGCCAATAAGCGTATATTTATTGGTTTGCGCAAAAGTTATAGCGTCTACAAACTAGAGTACATTTTCTGGAATTTACACCGCTTTTAATTTATGACTGCCTATCTCATTTCTTGAGGTGCTAAAATGGCAGGGAAGTACAAAACCCCCCCAAATGACCCCATTTTGGAAAGTAGACACCCCAAGCTATTTGCTGAGAGGCATGTTGAGCCCATTGAATATTTTTTTTTTTAGTCCCAAGTGATTGAATAAAGACAAAAAAAAAAAAAAAAATGTTTTCAAAAAGTTGTCACTAAATGATATATTGCTCACACATGCCATGGTTATATGTGGAATTGCACCCCAAAATACATTTAGCTGCTTCTCCTGAGTATGGGGATACCACATGTGTGGGACTTTTTGGGAGCCTAGCCGCGTACGGGGCCCCGAAACCCAAGCACCGCCTTCAGGATTTCTAAGGGTGCAAATTTTTGATTTCACTCCTCACTACCTATCACAGTTTCGAAGGCCATAAAATGCCAAAATAGCACAAAACCCCCCCAAATGACCCCATTTTGGAAAGTAGACACCCCAAGCTATTTGCTGAGAGGCATGTTGAGCCCATTGAATATTTTTTTTTTTTAGTCCCAAGTGATTGAATAAAGACAAAAAATAAAAAATAAAAAAAAAATAAAAAAAAGTTGTCACTAAATGATATATTGCTCACACATGCCATAGTTATATGTGGAATTGCACCCCAAAATACATTTTGCTGCTTCTCCTGAGTATGGGGATACCACATGTGTGGGACTTTTTGGGAGCCTAGCCGCGTACGGGGCCCCGAAACCCAAGCACCGCCTTCAGGATTTCTAAGGGTGCAAATTTTTGATTTCACTCCTCACTACCTATCACAGTTTCGAAGGCCATAAAATGCCAAAATAGCACAAAACCCCCCCAAATGACCCCATTTTGGAAAGTAGACACCCCAAGCTATTTGTTGAGAGGCATGGTGAGTATTTTACAGCTCTCATTTGTTTTTGAAAATGAAGAAAGTAAAGTAAAAAAAAAAATTTTTTTTTTTCTTTTTTCAATTTTCAAAACTTTGTGACAAAAAGCGAGATCTGCAAAATACTCACCATACCTCTCAGCAAATAGCTTGGGGTGTCTACTTTCCAAAATGGGGTCATTTTGGGGGGTTTTATGCCATCTGGGCATTCCATGGCCTCCGAAACTGTGATTGGCAGTGAGAAGTGAAATAAAAAAATTACACCCTTAGAAAGCCTGAAGGCGGTGCTTGGTTTTTGGGGTGACGTACGCGGCTAGGCTCCCAAAAAGTCCCACACATGTGGTATCCCCGTACTCAGGAGAAGCAACAGAATGTATTTTGGGGTGTATTTCCACATATGCCCATGGCATGTTTGAGCAATATATCATTTAGTGACAACTTTTTGTAAAAAAAATATATATATTTTTTTTTTTTTTTCATTATTCAATCTCTTGGGACAAAAAAAAAAAAAAAAATTTAATGGGCTCAACATTGCTCTCAGCAAATAGCTTGGGGTGTCTACTTTCCAAAATGGGGTCATTTGGGGGGGGGGGGGTTTGAACTGTCCTGGCATTTTATGCACAACATTTAGAAGCCTATGTCACACGTCACCCACTCTTCTAACCACTTGTAGACAAAGCCCTTTCTGACACTTTTTGTTTACATGAAAAACATATTTTTTTTTTGCAAGAAAATTACGTTGAACCCCCAAACACTATATATATTGTTAAAGCAAAGGCCCTACAGATTAAAATGGTGGGTGTTGCATTTTTTTTTTCCACACAGTATTTGCGCAGCGATTTTTCAAACGCATTTTTTGTGGAAAAAAAAAAATACACTTTTTTTTATTTTAATGCACTAAAACACACTACATTGCTCAAATTTTTGATGAAATAAAAAATATGATCTTAGGCCGAGTACATGGATACCAAACAGGACATGCTTTGAAATTGCGCACAAACACGCAGTGGCGACAAACTACATACATTTTTAAAAGCCTTTAAAAGCCTTTACATGATACCACATTAGATTCACGGAGGAGGTCTACTGCTAAAATTACTGCCCTCGATCTGACCTTCGCGGTGATACCTCACATGCATGGTGCAATTGCTGTTTACGTATGACGCCAGACCAACGCTTGTGTTCGCCTTTGCGCAAGAGAAGGGGGGGCAGGGGTGCTTTTTTTTTTTTTTTTTTTTATTTTTTTTATTTATTTTGCTTTTTTTTTTTATTTTAAAAATGTTACTTCCATTTTTTTTCTTTTGTTATCATTTTTATTGTTATCTCACGGAATGTAAATATCCCCTATGATAGCAATAGGCAGTGACAGGTACTCTTTTTTTGAAAAAATTGGGGTCTGTTAGACCCTAGATCTTTCCTCTGCCCTCAAAGCATCTGACCACACCAAGATCGGTGTGATAAAACGCTTTCCCAATTTCCCAATGGCGCGGTTTATATCCGGGAGGGGGGACATTCCCTCCCACTGCTTGTAAAAGCAGTCTAGAGGCTAATTACCCGCTAGAATTGCTTTTACATGAAAGCCGATCACTGGCTGAAAAGAATGATACCAAGATGATACCTAAACCTGCAGGCATCATTCTGGTATAACCATTCAAAGTCCAGCAACATACTGGACATATATTGTAATCTTTATTTTTCATGCAGCCTCTTGGCTGAACGAAAAAAAGAGATTGATTGGTGGGTATGCCCACCATTAGAATACCTCCCTTCATCCACCCACTTCTAATGATGGGCATACATGCACCATTTATATATGCCGAAGCATGGGGGCATCCTCCCACAAAAGTTATGCCATGTACACACGGTTGCACTTTTCCACGGGGCAAGGCTCCGTCGGAATTTCGACCGTATGTACGCAGCATTAGGAGCCAATCGCTCCCCCCCCCCCCTGCTGCCCCCATGCTTCGGCATATATGCTCTTTTTTTTAACTGTGGTGGTGAAATCACCTCCTACAGTGTTGGAGTCGCGTCTTTATGTATCGTGGGAGCAAACACTGTTGCTGTCAAGATAAATAAATCCGCGCTGCAACTGAATGGCGCACCTGAAAACAAAAAAATGGTTAACACTAAAACACAGTAAACAAAATTACATACCTGAAAAGCAAGCATGATAAAACATAATAAAACATTGCAGAATAGAATGGAGTAAAAAAAGAGCAACAATAGAGAGAGAGAGAACAATAAAACGACAACTATTTTTTTATTTTTTTGAGATTTACAGGTAAAAAAGCTCCTGACTGTTAGCGACTGAATCAAAACGCTACCAAAAAAAACTGTTAGCGATCGCAGGGATCAGGCCTGACTCTGCGAACGCTGCAGTTATGTGTGCTTAGTGTTTTGTAAGTGACAGTGATCGATCGATACTGCACTTGGGTGGGCTGGGCTGGGCTGGGCGGAGGGGGAAAACGCAGGTGCTAGCAGGTATCTGGGCTGATGCCGCTAACAATGCGTTTTTTTGGAACCCTAAACTGCTGGGACGCTAGTATAGATCTGATCAGATCAGATATTGATCTGTTCAGATACTGTACCACTAAGGGAGGTGTATGCTTTGTGCGTGGGTGTTTGCGGTGCTGGCACTAACCTGGGGCGACGCAGACCTTATTTGACCCTAAAACCTAATTGATATCACCCGCCGGGCGATCAGGGGGTTAAACCGTTATTGGGTAATAAATGGCGGGTGCCCTGACAGTATAAAAAACAAACTATCTAACCAGCGTCACCCGTAACAGTTATACGGTGATCACTGGTGAAAGGGTTAACTAGGGGCAATCAGGGGGTTAAAACCTTTATTAGGTATTATATGGGGGTACCTGACGCTATATAAAAACCTGACGGGGAACCTAAATAACTAACTGGCTAACCAGCGTCACCAGTGACAGTTATACTGTGATCACTGGTGAAAGAGTTAACTCTAGGGGCAATCAGGGGGTTAAAACCTTTATTTAGGTTGTAATATGGGGGTACCTGACCTATAAACCTATTTATGAACCTATATAAACCTGGCGGTTACCTAAAAAAAAAAACTGGCTACCTAGCGGCACCAGTGACACTTATGCAGCGATTAGAAAAACGATCGCTTAGTGACACTGGCAAAAGGGGGTGAAAGGGTTAACTAGGGGCAATCAGGGGGCTAAAACCTTTATTTAGGTTGTAATATGGGGGTACCTGACCTATAAACCTATTTATGAACCTATATAAACATGGCGGTTAACCTAAAAAAAAAAAACTGGTTACCTAGCGACACTAATGCAGCGATCAGAAAAACGATCGCTTAGTGACACTGGCAAAAGGGGGTGAAAGGGTTAACTAGGGGCAATCAGGGGGTTAAAACCTTTATTAGGTAATATATGGGGGTACCTGACACTATATAAAAACCTGACGGGGAACCTAAATAACGAAATAACTAACTGGCTAACCAGCGTCACCAGTGACAGTTATACTGTGATCACTGGTGAAAGGGTTAACTCTAGGGGCAATCAGGGGGTTAAAACCTTTATTTAGGTTGTAATATGGGGGTACCTGACCTATAAACCTATTTATGAACCTATATAAACATGGCGGTTACCTAAAAAAAAAAAATGGTTACCTAGCGACAGCAGTGACACTAATACAGCGATCAGAAAAACGATCGCTTAGTGACACTGGCAAAAGGGGGTGAAAGGGTTACCTGGGGGGCAATCAAGGGGTTAAACCTTTATTAGGGGGGGGGGGGGGGCTACCTTGGACCTAAAACTAACTGCACTGACAGTTATTACAGTCACACTGACACTAAATGCAGTGATCAGTAAATAAATGATCACTGCAATTAGTGACACTGTGACTGGGGGGGGGGGGGGGGGGTGATCTGGGGGGTGATCTGGGGGTGACAGGGGGGGTTTTGTGTGCCTATGTGTACTGGTGTCAGTGTACTGTTGGTGCACTAACCTTTGTGTGTTGACTCCTCGGCGTTCCGGTCACATAGACCGGCGCACCGAGTGTGACATCACTTCCTCTGCCTGTGTTTTGATTGACACAGACAGAGGAAGCATCTGATTCGCCAGGAGCGATCGCGAGGGGGTGGCCAGAAACCACTGGCCGTCCCCTCATCCCGGATCGCTCCTGAAGCGATCCCGACCGTCCCCGCCGGCCGGGGGGGGGCCGATCGGACCCCCCACGCGCCTGAAGAATGGCACGTACAGGTACGTGGTTCTGCCTGTACGTGCCATTCTGCCGACGTATATCTACATGGGGCGGTCGGGAAGTGGTTAAACCAAAGTTGTTCGATCAATCAACTTGGGTACAACCACCCTTCCAGATTTTACATCCGATTATTTATTTGTATTTATTTCCGGTACTTATATAGCGCTGTCAAATCTTCAAAGTAAAACTAAAATGAAGAAAACTTGGCAGCTATTACAATTTGTACTTGTATTCCTATCATTTATAGAACCTTTACTGTGAGCCTTAAGGTAGATGGTATCGTTCTTACTAAACTACTAAAGTTTTCTAACAATATTCTTTTTAGTGAAACACCACCTTGATATGGTTAAATTCAGAGACATATACACATACAATCATCTAATGAAGATAGTAAAAAATCTGACCAGTTTCACTGGTTATGATATTTTTCTTCTCATTAAAGTTTAACCTGTTAAATACCTAGGCAGTTCAGAATGAGTCTTATGACAAAAAGTGCATCTGCAGAAGTTATCTTCCTGACAACAACTCAAAATGATCAGCAAATCCAAAGATAAGCATCTAATGTTACTGTGTATGCAAATCTTAAGCTGGCCATAGACGGTTCGATTCGAACCATGTATGGGCAGGCTGAATGTACCAAAGTTGTTCGATCAATCAACTTGGGTACAACCACCCTTCCAGATTATTTATTTTTATTTATTTCCGGTACTTATATAGCGCTGTCAATGTACATTCACATCAGTCCCTGCCCTGGGATTTGATCACAGGACCCTTTTGTCTTTGGAATGTGAGAGTAAACCAGAGTACCCTTGAGGAAACCCACGCAGGCACAGGGAGAACATGCAAACTCCAGGCAGGTCGTGTTGTGGTTGGGATTTGATCCAGCGACCCTTTTGCGGCTAGGTGAAAGTAAGCCTAACCATCACACCATTGTGCCGCTAGCAATAATCACAATGGCTCTGCAGCAGGGATTCCCCAGGGATTTCCCCATCAACACTAACTGTGTTGATGGGGAAATTGAGGGAATTTCTTACCTGCAACCAGTGTTTGCAGGAAGAAAATTAGCTCCCTCTATGGCCAGCCCTATAGTAACTGTTTCTTTAGCAAAATTTGGCCACATAATTTCCTCCCTCTTCTGGTCAATATAACCACCTAATGTATTAGCAGACATTTTATATCTTTTTATGTTTTATATTTCACTGTATAATACTGATATCATATCTTATAGGTCTACTCACCCTGAAGGAATCATTGACGCACTCATACATATCTGCATTTGCATTCTTTGCACCAGGGCACTGGGATTATATATTCACTGGAGAATGTAGTGCAATCAGCCAAAATGTCTAAAAATAAAGCGTTACTGGATCTACTGATTACCAACAGTTATTTTTGTAACCTTTGGAAAGCACCCTAAATGTCTTGCAGGACAATTTCATGGTTCAGATGGTAGACACACCAACTAGAAATAAAGCGTTACTGGATCTATTGATTACCAACAATACAGACCTGATCACGGATGTGGAAACACGGGCAATTTAGGAAACAGCGATTACAGGCTTCAGTATAAATCACACAAATAGGAAACATAAGGGGAATACAAAGACACTGAATTTCAAAAAAGCCAACTTCCCTAAACTACGAACCTTGTTAGAAGGCATGAATTTGGATAAAATCTTAGGAACAAAGAACACGGAGGAGAGATGGGTTTGCTTTAAGAGCATATTAAATAAGGGCATTAGCCAATGCATCCCATTGGGTAATACATTTAAAAGAGTGAACAAAAGTCCTGGATGGCTTAACTCCAATGTAAAAATGCATATAAAAGCAAAGGAGAAGGCCTTCAAAAAATACAATGTTGAGGGATAATCATCAGCATTCAGACTTTATAAAGAATGCAACAAGAAATGTAAGGGTGCAATTAGAACGGCTAAGATAGAACACGAAAGACACATAGCGGAGGAGAGCGAAAAAAATCCCAAGAAATTCTTTAAGTATGTAAACAGTAAAAAAGGGAGGACAGACCATATTGGCCCCATAAAGAATGAGGAAGGACATCTGGTTACAAAGGATGGGGAGATGGCGAAGGTATTGAATTTATTCTTCTCCTCAGTCTTCACAAGGGAATCGGGGGGGGCTTCAGTAACCAAAACTGCAGTGTTTATCCTTATGACACATCACAGGAAGCACCTCCATGGTTAACAGAGGACAGAATTAAAATGAGACTTGGGAAACTTAACATTAATAAATCACCTGGACCAGATGGCTTGCATCCGAGGGTACTTAGGGAACTCAGTCAAGTAATTGCCAGACCATTGTTCCTAATTTTTACTGACAGTCTACTGACTGGAATGGTACCAGCTGATTGGAGAAAAGCCAATGTAGCACCAATATTTAAAAAGGGCCCAAAATACATCCCTGGGAATTACAGACCAGTTAGCCTAACATCAATAGTATGCAAGCTCTTGGAGGGGATGATAAGGGACTATATACAAGATTTTAGTAACAAGAACGGTATCATTAGCAGTAATCAGCATGGATTCATGAAGAATCGTTCTTGCCAAACCAATCTATTAACATTCTATGAGGAGGTGATTTGCCATCTAGATAAAGGAAGGCCGTAGATGTGATGTATCTGGATTTTGCAAAAGCAATTGACACAGTTCCCCATAAACGTTTACAGTACAAAATAAGGTCCGTTGGCATGGACCATAGGGTGAGTACATGGATTAAAAACTGGCTACAAGGGCGAGTTCAGAGGGTGGTGATAAATGGGGAGTACTCGGAATGGTCAGAGGTGGGTAGTGGGGTCCCCCAGGGTTCTGTGCTGGGATCAATCCTATTTATTTTGTTCAAAACAAACAACCTGGAGGATGGGGTAAATAGTTCAATCTCTGTATTTGCGGATGATACTAAGCTAAGCAGGGCAATAACTTCTCCGCAGGATGTGGAAACCTTACAAAAAGATCTGAACAAATTAATGGAGTGGGCAACTACATGGCAAATGAGGTTTAATGTAGAAAACTGTAAAATAATGCATTTGGGTGGCAAAAATATGAATACAATCTATACACTGGGGGGAGAACCTCTGGGGAAATCTAGGATGGAAAAGGACCTGGGTGTCCTGCTAGATGATGGGCTCAGCAATGGCATGCAATGCCAAGCTGCTGCTAACAAAGCAAACAGAATATTGGCATGCATTAAAAGGGGATCAACTCCAGAGATAAAACGATAATTCTCCCGCTCTACAAAACTCTGGTCCGGCCGCACCTGGAGTATGCTGTCCAGTTTTGGGCACCAGTCCTCAGGAAGTATGTACTGGAAATGGAGCGAGTACAAAGATGAGATGGACAAGCAGCCAATAGGATATTATAAGGCTGTTTCAATGTAAATGTGAGAGATGTGTATCTGTACACATGCGATAACATTAGAACCAGTTTGACTGTACCCACACAATACAAGAATTTAGCTATGGAGTCAAATGATCAGGTCCAGAAAGATTTGGCCATACACATAGTCAAATCTGTTTAAAATGAAGGATCCTGAGCTTAAGTATGATCTTCCTATGGTAACCTGTTTTTAACATGTATGACCATGATTAGAATAGCCAGTAAAAACAATGGTAATCTGTTCTAAACATGTATAAACACAATTAGAATATCCAATAAAAACAACAAATGCACAAAAAACACCAGTCGTTAACTATGTGATTTATTCATTTACTGCATTAATTGGCTAGGTGGTCCCAAAACCTGGCAAAAAATTGTCATGTGAAAAATTACACTGGAAACAGGGGGTTAAACTCCAGTTACAAACAAACATCAAATGGGTGTATTAGCTGTGAGAATATGACCCACTGACTTATTGAGACAAGGACCGAACAGCTTAAGCTGACTAAAGAGTTCCTTGCTTCAGAATTAATTATCCAGAAGGTCACTGACCCTACAGGAAAATGAAACCTCCCAGACTGCTTAAAAGGATTAAAAACAAAGCTGTTTTGAGTCTTTATTGTTCTTTTAATTATATATTCATGGAGGCTGAATTCACAACACTGTAATCTTGTAGCTGAGGCTAAAATACAATATTTTAAACACAATATACTATAGCCATTTGGTTAAAAAATGTGTCTCTATACAAAGATAATATAATAACCAACAGGAAAAAAAAAATGTATCTGAATTATTCAATTCTCGAATGTAACATAAACTGCCTGGTAGCAAACACTGTTGAAATGCTATACCATACAAAATTTTAAATACATATATACACACACAACTTTGCCCTATTTTCTCAAATACGTCTTCTTCAATCTGCGGTACCCTATACGGCTCCTAGTTGTTGCACGGACCTAATGTAGCCAGGTGCTTGGCTAGAGACAGAGGATGATTTAGGACTACTCTCTCTGTACTCCCAATAGGCTTCTGCTGAATGGGCTAACACAACCTCACCTTCATCTAAAAGGGGAAGCAGACATGCAGAAGGTGCTCAAGAGACTTTATGGTTGGCAGCATTGAATCATGAATGAATCATTTGGGAAAGAAACTTTACTATGGCAGTCTATGGACCATTGGACCACAGATCCCAAAGCGAGCTAAGTAGAGCAGACAGAGTTGTATTTTCTAAGGCTGAATACTGGGGAACTCACTTTTTGCTGCGAGAAGACTGATATGTGCACAACAATCTGCCATAAGTCTGTGGCCATGCTGAGGACCAGAGTCGCTCCAGGCAGATCCAAAAGCGTGCCGACATCTAAACAGGGGACTGGTGAGAAGACAATGCTGCCATTAACCTGTTGCTGCTAGCAGAGACAAATCAGGTCGGACCATTAAGGATGGGCTCGGGCGTGTTCGCACACTCCACGTGCAGAGCCCGCCAGGAAGTCGGCACGGCACTGCGCTAATCACAGGCAGTGAGACATTGTCCCGATGTGCGGCTGCAGAGATCTGGAAATGTCTCACTGCCTGTGATTAGCGCATCACGGTGCCGACTTTCTGGTGGGCTCTGCACGTGGGCTGCGGAACACGCCCAAGCCCATCCCTACTGACCATCTAACTGGCAGCATTATTTACTGCATAAACTAAAAATAGGTGCGCTCTCTCTTTAAACATAAAATAAATACTTACACCTACCCAAAATATAAATAACTTGCATGTAAAATAAATGAATAAATTATGACATATAAATCATGTCCGTAAGTGAAATCAAAGCATATAGTGCAAGTCCCACTTATAACGTGAAGTAAATCTTGCAGTAAACAGAACATTAGAACCTGTAAAAGAAGCATTGTGTTTACAACAACACACAGCAAATGAGTTGTTCACTTCACGGTCACCAGTGCTAAAAAGCTCTTTACACGGTTACAATATTCCTCAGGTTCCCTGGTTATTCAGTGCTGAACATAAAGGTCACACAGAGCATATAAGGAATAAAAAGGCATATCCCATCATGTAGTATTTTAATACACAATCATATTTATTAAAAATGCCACTCAAATTGGAGATGAAAGACCGACAATACTAAGAACAGCACCACCACAAGTCCACAGGCGAGCTTGATAAAGTTACAAACCAAGCCCCACCCAACGTGTTTCAAAACACATTGGGCAGGGCTTGGTTTGTGACGTCATCACACCCGCTGGTCGACTTACTAAGGTTTCGGGTTCAGTTCTTAAAATATTTCATAAAGATAACTGAGCTTCTTAAAGTGGATCTTCACCCTCTAAAACATGATACCTCCTCTTCACATTTTTTTATTTCTTCTTTCTTTTTATTAATGAGAAAAGGAACTTAGCTGGGCAACGCTGGATCTGCCAGGTGGGCAAGTATCTGAAATGTGCAGAATTCACCACCACGTAAGTAGGGAACCTACTGTGATTCTGTTCAACGTGTAATGTAAAGAAAAAGTGCAGCGCTAAAGGAGTGAATGGTGGTGATATCCTTCAACTGGCAAACAATTCCTCAATGGTGATTAAGGAAAAAATTATATAAACCTAACGTGAACAAACAAAAAAATATTCCTCAGTGGTGATTAAGGGAATGGTGTAAGCCTAAAACAAAAAGGCAAACAATACAAATAGTATTTGTAGTGCACACAATAAAGTCCCAAAGAAACTCCTCAATGATAATTGAGGAACAGATTCCTGTATGCATTTGAAGTGAAAAACAACATATAAAAGTGGTGATATTATCCTGGGTAAACAGAAAATGTCCCAAAGTGATACAATATGGATAACGTCAGGATTATCCTGACTTGACGTTATCCATATTGTATCACTTTGGGACATTTTCTGTTTACCCAGGATAATATCACCACTTTTATATGTTGTTTTTCACTTCAAATGCATACAGGAATCTGTTCCTCAATTATCATTGAGGAGTTTCTTTGGGACTTTATTGTGTGCACTACAAATACTATTTGTATTGTTTGCCTTTTTGTTTTAGGCTTACACCATTCCCTTAATCACCACTGAGGAATATTTTTTTGTTTGTTCACGTTAGGTTTATATCATTTTTTCCTTAATCACCATTGAGGAATTGTTTGCCAGTTGAAGGGTATCACCACCATTCACTCCTTTAGCGCTGCACTTTTTCTTTACATTGCCTATTGAATATTTGTCTTATTCTAGCGCAGCAGCTACACTTGCACTGTGTGTTTCATCTGAGTTTAGCGCTATAATTTCTTCCACTTTGTACCTGTTCAACGTGTAGCCTACATCTATAACACATTCATCTCCTTTTTCTCAAATGTAACTTTGTATGATTTTACAAATACAAACAGAAATCTTGTATACCATTCTGTAGCATTTTATTGCAGAAACAGTTTTGATAAAGGGTTATGATAAGTATGATAAAGTTAAAATTACCTTGTACGATAAAACTTCCTGAAAGCGGCCACTGTAATAAATGACAAAAACATAAATTCAAGATGAATAAAAACTACTGCTATGTAATACTATTCTTTGAGTTCCAGATTTTCCATTGAGCTGGAAGCTGTCGCTGTCAGTCATGTCATGACAAAATATATGTGCATGTAGACACCGACTAGGCTGTTCCAAGAAGGATGTACAGTTTGCATCTTCTGGGAGGAATGGGTCACACAACCTCCTTTCATAGCAACTGTTCAGATCAACGTGAACATACACTTTGCCTGTGTAAGGCAAAGCAACAGGTTCACTTAATTGCCTGCCCACCCCCCCTGCTAATACTAAACTTTGTTTCGCTCCACTGCCACTCCATTCAACTGCCCTTGCCAAGTGACATACAGTATCTCACAAAAGTGAGTACACCTATGTGAGTACACATATTTTATTATATCTTTTTATGTGATAACACTGAAGAACTCACACTTGGCTACAATGTAAAGTAGTGAGTGTACAGCTTGTATAACAGTGTAAATTTGCTGTCTCCTCAAAATAACTCAGCATAGCCATTAATGTCTAAACCGCTGGCAACAAAAGTGAGTACACCCCTAAGTGAAAATGTCCAAATTGGGCCCAAAGTGTCAATATTTTGTGTGGCCACCATTATTTTCCAGCACTGCCTTAACCCTCTTGGGCATGTAGTTCACCAGAGCGTCACAGGTTGTAACTGGAGTCCTCTTCCACTCCTCACAACACTCCTGACAACATCACGGAGCTGGTGGATGTTAGAGACCTTGCGCTCCTCCACCGTTTGAGGATGCCCCACAAATGCTCAATAGGGTTTAGGTCTGGAGACATGCTTGGCCAGTCCATCTCCTTTACCTTCTTTAGCAAGGCAGTAATCATCCTGGAGGTGTGTTTGGGGTCGTTATAATTTTGGACTAGTGCCCTGTGGCCCAGTCTCTGAAGGGAGGGGATCATGCTCTGCTTCAGTATGTCACAGTACATGTTGGCATTCATGGTTTACTCAATGAACTGTAGCTCCCCAGTGCCGGTAGCACTCATGCAGCCCCAGACCACGACACTCCCACCACCATGCTTGACTGTAGGCAAGACACACTTGTCTTTGCACTCCTCACCTGGTTGCCGCCACACATGCTTGACACCCTCTGAACCACTAAGTTTATCCTATGCCCCGTACACACGGTCGGAAATTCAGAAAATGTCCGATCGGACCATGTTGTCGGAAAATCCGGGTGTGGGCTCCATCGGACAGAGCATGATCTCAAATTTTCCGACAACAAAATCCGATGCCACGCATGCCCAGATTAAATTACGAGACCAAAGCTATTGGCTACTAGCAACGAACGTCACCGCGTTCAGAATAATCGAATTGTCCGTGGGAAAAAATCAGACGGATTTTGTGGTCGGAATTTCCGACCGTGTGTACGGGGCATTAGTCTCATCAGACCACAGGATATGGTTCCAGTAATCCATGTCCTTAGTTTGCTTCTGTAAACTGTTTTGTGGGCTTACTTGTGCATCATCTTTAGAAGAGGCTTCCTTCTGGGACAACAGCCATGCAGACTAATTTGATGCAGTGTGCGGCGTATGATCCTAGCACTGACAGGCTGAACCCCCACCCCTTCAACCTCTGCAGCAATGCTGTCAGCACTCATACATCTATTTTCCAAAGACAACCTCTGGATATGATGCTGTGCATGTGCACTCAACTTCTTTGGTCGACCATGGCAAGGCTTGTTCTGAGTGGAACCTGCCCTGTTAAACCACTGTATGGTCTTGGCCACCGTGCTGCAGCTCAGTTTCAGGGTCTTGTCAATCTTCTTATAGCCTAGGCCATCTTAATGTAGAGCAAATTTTTTTTTTTCAGATACTCAGAGAGTTCTTTGCCATGAGGTACCATGTTGAACTTCCAGTGACCAGTATGAGAGAGTGAGAGCGATAACACCGGGAGGGAAATGGGCTAATTGGGCCCAATTTGGAAATTTTCACTTAGGGGTGTACTCACTTTTGTTGCCACGGTTTAGACATTAATGGCTGTGTGTTAAGGTATTTTAATGGGACAGCAAATTTACACTGTTATACAAGCTGTACACTCACTACTTTACATTGTAGCAAAGTGTAATTTCTTCAGTGTTGTCACATGAAAAGATATAATAAAATATTTACAAAAATGTGGGGGTGTACTCACTGTTGTGAGATACTGTATCTAGTACCTCTGAGCATGGGGAGCAGGTGACTTGTCAAGTGGGAGCTGGGGAGAAAATCCTGAACAGTTTGACTTTGAGCTTATACTTTCATTTTTACCCTTCACTTTGGCTGGCAAATGGGGAGCTGTAGGAGTAAAAGGAATTTATTGGAAGAAATGGGGTGACCCATCTCTACTGGTACTTTTCCCCAATTAGATTTAAAGTGTATTTCCACATTTGCAGCCAAATGCCTACTTTATAATTGTTATGCGTTTCCATAAACATAGGGGGTGGAATAATGTTTAACATAATAAACCCTGTCTATACTGTGTTCACAGTTCCTTATTATCAGTTCTAACAAGGAATTAAGAATTGAGACTGCCCAGAAATTCTTGAAATCAACATTCATACATTCTATATATGAAGGCAAAAAAACTTCAGTGTGCAGCATCCCCCCAAGCCCTATCTTGATTCAGCGATGTGCACAAGAGCAGTGGCTCTCCTTCATCATTGGTTGAGACACAGCAGTCGGAGCCATTGGCTCCTGCTGCTGTCAATCACAGCTATTGAGGAGGGAGCAGGGTGTGTGGCTGAGCCACGCTCTGTGTGTCTTATGGACCTACAGAGGTGGCTCAGGAGCGAGCACACGAATGCCCTCATAGCAAGTGGCTTGCTATGGGGGCACTTGGCAAGGGAAGGGGGGACCAGGAGCACGAAAAATATGGGACAAAATACATTTTGGCCACACTGAAGCAGTTCCAGCACATTAGACTGCTCTAGCCCTGCGAGAAAGAAAGCTCACTGGCCAAGTATAGGTTAAGTAGATCAAACAAAAAAAACATATATCATTACCTGCGCGGAAAGGTGGTCTTCACTGTGTTTTGGATAAATCCATAGCAGCAAGGGCAGATGACAAAGGCTGCTCTGGCAGCAATGCAGTGTTCAATCACCATATCTGTCGCCACTCCACATGCGTGCAGTGCTACCTATACAAAATATGGACACCGTTAGCGCACATACAAATCGCAGGGGCGTGTTTTGGCCATTTTCAGACTAGATGTCTGTGTTTTAATGAACATTTACACATGTGCTTTGGAGGCATTTCAAATGCATTTTACACTTAGGTGTATTTAAACCTAAAAACAAAATGTAATATAAATCGCAGCTCCCCAGCCCTTAGATGTGGTGGCTGCATTTGTTTTATTTTTTTTTTTAGGTCAAGTACATTTTTTGCAGGTACAGAAAAATACCTTCGACTTAGGGGTGTACTCACTTTTGTTGCCAGCGGTTTAGACATTAATGGCTGTGTTGAGTTATTTTGAGGAGACAGCAAATTTACACTGTTATACAAGCTGTACACTCAATACTTTACATTGTAGCCAAGTGTGAGTTCTTCAGTGTTATCACATAAAAAGATATAATAAAAAATTTACAAAAATGTGAGGGGTGTACTCACTTTTGTGAGATACTGTATGTCACTTGGCAAGGGCAGTTGAATGGAGTGGCAGTGGAGCGAAACAAAGTTTAGTATTAGCATGGGGGGTGGGCAGGCAATTAAGTGAACCTGTTGCTTTGCCTTACACAGGCAAAGTGTATGTTCACGTTGATCTGAACAGTTGCTATGAAAGGAGGTTGTGTGACCCATTTCTCCCAGAAGATGCAAACTGTACATCCTTCTTGGAACAGCCTAGTCGGTGTCTACATGCACATATATTTTGTCATGACATGACTGACAGCGGCAGCTTCCAGCTCAATGGAAAATCTGGAACTCAAAGAATAGTATTACATAGCAGTAGTTTTTATTCATCTTGAATTTATGTTTTTGTCATTTATTACAGTGGCCGCTTTCAGGAAGTTTTATCGTACAAGGTAATTTTAACTTTATCATACTTATCATAACCCTTTATCAAAACTGTTTCTGCAATAAAATGCTACAGAATGGTATACAAGATTTCTGTTTGTATTTGTAAAATCATACAAAGTTACATTTGAGAAAAAGGAGATGAATGTGTTATAGATGTAGGCTACACGTTGAACAGAATCACAGTAGGTTCCCTACTTACGTGGTGGTGAATTCTGCACATTTCAGATACTTGCCCACCTGGCAGATCCAGCGTTGCCCAGCTAAGTTCCTTTTCTCATTAATAAAAAGAAAGAAGAAATAAAAAAATGTGGAGAGGAGGTATCATGTTTTAGAGGGTAAAGATCCACTTTAAGAAGCTCAGTTATCTTTATGAAATATTTTAAGAACTGAACCCGAAAACCTTAGCAAGTCGACCAGCGGGTGTGATGACGTCACAAACCAAGCCCTGCCCAATGTGTTTTGAAACACGTTGGGTGGGGCTTGGTTTGTAACTTTATCAAGCTCGCCTGTGGACTTGTGGCGGTGCTGTTCTTAGTATTGTCGGTCTTTCATCTCCAATTTGAGTGGCATTTTAAATAAATATGATTGTGTTTTAAAATACTACATGATGGGATATGCCTTTTTATTCCTTATATGCTCTGTGTGACCTTTATGTTCAGCACTGGATAACCAGGGAACCTGAGGAATATTGTAACCGTGTAAAGAGCTTTTTAGCACTGGTGACCGTGAAGTGAACAACTCATTTGCTGTGTGTTGTTGTAAACACAATGCTTCTTTTACAGGTTCTAATGTTCTGTTTACTGCAAGATTTACTTCACGTTATAAGTGGGACTTGCACTATATGCTTTGATTTCACTTACGGACATGATTTATATGTCATAATTTATTCATTTATTTTACATGCAAGTTATTTATATTTTGGGTAGGTGTAAGTATTTTTTTTTATGTTTAAAGAGAGAGCGCACCTATTTTTAGTTTATGCAGTAAATAATGCTGCCAGTTAGATGGTCAGTAGGGATGGGCTTGGGCGTGTTCCGCAGCCCACGTGCAGAGCCCGCCAGAAAGTCGGCACCGCGATGCGCTAATCACAGGCAGTGAGACATTTCCAGATCTCTGCAGCCGCACATCGGGACAATGTCTCACTGCATGTGATTAGCACAGCGCCGTGCCGACTTCCTGGCGGGCTCTGGACGTGGAGTGTGCGAACACGCCCGAGCCCATCCTTAATGGTCAGACCTGATTTGTCTCTGCTAGCAGCAACAGGTTAATGGCAGCATTGTCTTCTCACCAGTCCCCTGTTTAGATGTCGGCACACTTTTGGATCTGCCTGGATCGACTCTGGTCCTCAGCATGGGCACAGACTTATGGCAGATTGTTGTGCACATATCAGTCTTCTCGTAGCAAAAACTGAGTTCCTCAGTATTCAGCCTGAGAAAATACAACTCTGTCTGCTCTACTTAGCTCGCTTTGGGATCTGTGGTCCAATGGTCCATAGACTGCCATAGTAAAGTTTCTTTCCCAAACGTTATCTTCCATGATTCAATGCTGCCAACCATAAAGTCTTTTGAGCACCTTCTGCATGTCTGCTTCCCCTTTTAGATGAAGGTGAGGTTGTGTTAGCCCATTCAGCAGAAGTCTATTGGGAGTACAGAGAGAGCACTGCAGCAGTCCTAAATCATTCTCTGTCTCTAGCCAAGCACCTGGCTACATTCGGTCCGTGCAACAACTAGGAGCCGTATAGGGTACTGCAGATTGAAGAAGACATATTTGAGAAAATAGGGCAAAGTTGTGTGTGTATATATGTATTTAGAATTTTGTATGGTATAGCATTTCAACAGTGTTTGCTACCAGGCAGTTTATGTTACATTCGAGAATTGAATAATTCAGATAAAATTATTTTTTTCCTGTTGGTTATTATATTATCTTTATATAGAGACACATTTTTTTAACCAAACGGTTATAGTATATTTTGTTTAAAATATTGTATTTTAGCCTCAGCTACAAGATTACAGTGTTGTGAATTCAGCCTCCCTGAATATATAATTAAAAGAACAATAAAGACTCAAAACAGCTTTGTTTTTAATCCTTTTAAGCAGTCTGGGAGGTTTCATTTTCCTGTAGGGTCAGTGACCTTCTGGATAATTAATTCTGAAGCAAGGAACTCTTTAGTCAGCTTAAGCTGTTCGGTCCTTGTCTCAATAAGTCAGTGGGTCATATTCTCACAGCTAATACACCCATTTGATGTTTGTTTGTAACTGGAGTTTAACCCCCTGTTTCCAGTGTAATTTTTTACATGACAGTTTTTTGCCAGGTTTTGGGACCACCTAGGCAATTAATGCAGTCAATGAATAAATCACATAGTTAACGACTGGTGTTTTTTGTGCGTTTGTTGTTTTTATTGGATATTCTAATTGTGTTTATACATGTTAAGAACAGATTACCATTGTTGTTTTTACTGGCTATTCTAATCATGGTCATACATGTTAAAAACAGGTTACCATAGGAAGATCATACTTAAGCTCAGGATCCTTCATTTTAAACAGATTTGACTATGTGTATGGCCAAATCTTTCTGGACCTAATCATTTGACTCCATAGCTAAATTCTTGTATTGTGTGGGTACAGTCAAACTGGTTCTAATGTTATCGCATGTGTACAGATACACATCTCTCACATTTACATTGACACAGCCTTATAATATCCTATTGGCTGCTTGTCCATCTCATCTTTGTACTCGCTCCATTTCCAGTACATACTTCCTGAGGACTGGTGCCCAAAACTGGACAGCATACTCCAGGTGCGGCCGGACCAGAGTTTTGTAGAGCGGGAGAATTATCGTTTTATCTCTGGAGTTGATCCCCTTTTTAATGCATGCCAATATTCTGTTTGCTTTGTTAGCAGCAGCTTGGCATTGCATGCCATTGCTGAGCCCATCATCTAGTAGAACACCCAGGTCCTTTTCCATCCTAGATTCCCCCAGAGGTTCTCCCCCAGTGTATAGATTGTATTCATATTTTTGCCACCCAAATGCATTATTTTACAGTTTTCTACATTAAACCTCATTTGCCATGTAGTTGCCCACTCCATTAATTTGTTCATATCTTTTTGTAAGGTTTCCACATCCCGTGGCTTAGTATCAGTATTAGCTTAGTATCATCCGCAAATACAGAGATTGAACTATTTACCCCATCCTCCAGGTTGTTTATGAACAAAATAAATAGGATTGATCCCAGCACAGAACCCTGGGGGACCCCACTACCCACCTCTGACCATTCCGAGTACTCCCCATTTATCACCACCCTCTGAACTCGCCCTTGTAGCCAGTTTTTAATCCATGTACTCACCCTATGGTCCATGCCAACGGACCTTATTTTGTACTGTAAACGTTTATGGGGAACTGTGTCAATTGCTTTTGCAAAATCCAGATACATCACGTCTACGGCCTTCCTTTACTAGATGGCAAATCACCTCCTCATAGAATGTTAATAGATTGGTTTGGCAAGAACGATTCTTCAAGAATCCATGCTGATTACTGCTAATGATACCGTTCTTGTTACTAAAATCTTGTATATAGTCCCTTATCATCCCCTCTAAGAGCTTGCATACTATTGATGTTAGGCTAACTGGTCTTTAATTCCCAGGGATGTATTTTGGGCCCTTTTTAAATATTGGTGGTACATTGGCTTTTCTCCAATCAGCTGGTACCATTCCAGTCAGTGGACTGTCAGTAAAAATTAGGAACAATGGTCTGGCAATTACTTGACTGAGTTCCCTAAGTACCCTCAGATGCAAGCCATCTGGTCCCGGTGATTTATTAATGTTAAGTTTCCCAAGTCTCATTTTATTTCTGTCCTCTGTTAACCGTGGAGGTGCTTCCTGTGATGTGTCATAAGGATAAACACGGCAGTTTTGGTTCCTGAAGCCCCCCGATTCCCTTGTGAAGATTGAGGAGAATAAATTCAATACCTTCGCCATCTCCCCATCCTTTGTAACCAGATGTCCTTCCTCATTCTTTATGGGGCCAATATGGTCTGTCCTCCATTTTTTACTGTTTACATACTTAAAGAATTTCTTGGGACTTTTTTCGCTCTCCTCTGCTATGTGTCTTTCGTGTTCTATCTTAGCCACCCTAATTGCACCCTTACATTTCTTGTTGCGTTCTTTTTAAAGTCTGAATGCTGATGATTATCCATCAACATTGTATTTTTTGAAGGCCTTCTCCTTTGCATTTATATGCATTTTTACATTGGAGTTAAGCCCTCCAGGACTTTGGTTCACTCTTTTAAATTTATTACCCAATGGGATGCATTGGCTAATGCCCTTATTTAATATGCTCTTAAAGCAAACCCATCTCTCCTCCGTGTTCTTTGTTCCTAAGATTTTATCCAAATTCATGCCTTCTAACAAGGTTCGCAGTTTAGGGAAGTTGGCTTTTTTGAAATTCAGTGTCTTTGTATTCCCCTTATGTTTCCTATTTGTGTGATTTATACTGAAGCCTGTAATCGCTGTTTCCTAAATTGCCCGTGTTTCCACATCCGTGATCAGGTCTGTATTGTTGGTAATCAATAGATCCAGTAACGCTTTATTTCTAGTTGGTGTGTCTACCATCTGAACCATGAAATTGTCCTGCAAGACATTTAGGATGCTTTCCAAAGGTTACAAAAATAACTGTTG
This sequence comes from Lithobates sylvaticus, assembly GCA_028564925.1. Lineage (NCBI taxonomy): Eukaryota > Metazoa > Chordata > Amphibia > Anura > Ranidae > Lithobates > Lithobates sylvaticus. The sequence goes on from CM053026.1 coordinate 540,632,094, forward strand.
GTAAAGGCAACTGTTTAATGGAGAAACCTGGAGTAAACTTAGGTGTCTAAAAGTGATTAGATTGTGCCAACAGTCCCCTAGTGTCTATGCAAACCTTTAGCCAGGTTAGACATTTTGGCTGATTGCACTACATTCTCCAGTGAATATATAATCCCAGTGCCCTGGTGCAAAGAATGCAAATGCAGATATGTATGAGTGCGTCAATGATTCCTTCAGGGTGCGTAGACCTATAAGATATGATATCAGTATTATACAGGGAAATATAAAACATAAAAAGATATAAAATGTCTGCTAATACATTAGGTGGTTATATTGACCAGAAGAGGGAGGAAATTATGTGGCCAAATTTTGCTAAAGAAACAGTTACTATAGGGCTGGCCATAGAGGGAGCTAATTTTCTTCCTGCAACCACTGGTTGCAGGTAAGAAATTCCCTCAATTTCCCCATCAACACAGTTAGTGTTGATGGGGAAATCCCTGGGGAATCCCTGCTGCAGAGCCATTGTGATTATTGCTAGTGGCACAATGGTGTGATGGTTAGCACTTTCACCTAGCCACAAAAGGGTCGCTGGATCAAATCCCAACCACAACACTACCTGCCTGGAGTTTGCATGTTCTCCCTGTGCCTGCGTGGGTTTCCTCAAGGGTACCCTGGTTTACTCTCACATTCCAAAGACATGCAGGTAGGTTAATTGGATCACTTCTAAATTGGCCCTAGTATGTGTATATATCTATGAATGTGAGTTGGGGACCTTAGATTGTAAGCTCCTTGAGGGCAGGGACTGATGTGAATGTACAATGTATATGAAAATTTACAGCGCTATATAAGTACCGGAAATAAATAAAAATAAATAATCGGATGTAAAATCTGGAAGGGTGGTTGTACCCAAGTTGATTGATCGAACAACTTTGGTACATTCAGCCTGCCCATACATGGTTCGAAACGAACGGTCTATGGACAGCTTAAGATTCGCATATACAGTAACATTAGATGCTTCTCTTTGGATTTGCTGATCATTTTGAGTTGTTGTCAGGAAGATAACTTCTGCAGATGCACTTTTTGTCATAAGATTCATTCTGAACTGCCTAGGTATTTAACAGGTTAAACTTTAATGAGAAGAAAAATATCACCAGTGAAACTGGTCAGATTTTTTACTATCTTCATTAGATGATAGACGATAGAAACACTCAATTGTATCCTACTCACCCTCTTTCTAAAACAAAACTGTCAGTTTTCTGTCAAATTCTTCTTATTTAACCATATCAAGGTGGTGCTTGACTAAAAAGAATATTGTTAGAAAACTTTAGTAGTTTAGTAAGAACGATAGCATGACTTATTACCATCTACCTTAAGGCTCACAGTAAAGACATCTTCCAAATATTTGTTCTATAAATGATAGGAATACAAGTACAAATTGTAATGGCTGCCAAGTTTTCTTCGTTTTAGTTTTATGGCTGTTGAAGTCTTTTTTTATATTTGAAAAGCTTAGACTAATCACATTCTTTGTATATTTCCTGTATCGCTGTGTCGCCAGCAGCCATATTGAGATATGTGACAAGGGCATATGTTTGCACAAGCTGCAGTAAAGAATTCCTGAATTTACAGACTGTAGTGCAGTTAGAGATCTTTGATACTTTTAATGGGCCTCTTTATGAATTTAGCCTAGATAATTGGCTGAGGGGCCAGAATTCAACGTTAATAGACAGTCATTGTCTCCCAGCCTGACCATGCAGATTAAGGCCTCTTGCCTGTTAATTATCCAGAATTAATCCTACTTTAAAGCTGTTGTATAGTTTCAAGTATTTTCTTTATTCGAATCTCAGAGCCAATTGGTGTAAGGTAGAATGCAGGGGACAATTCAAAACGCACATATTTAAACTGTTTCTTAATGAGATTACTTGCTCAGCGGCAATATATGTTATTTTGGCGGGATTGGACAAACGGGATGTTTGTATGGTATCATAGTTCACAAACCTTCATTCGATGAAAATGATGTTGTCTGGGTTGGAATTCGTCAACGGTTAGTATATGGCACAGGACTAGGTAGTTCATGTAAGCTTGAACAGTTCATGAGGCATTTGGGGGGGGTTTTTGTACTTCCCTGCCATTTTAGCACCTCAAGAAATGAGATAGGCAGTCATAAATTAAAAGCGGTGTAAATTCCAGAAAATGTACTCTAGTTTGTAGACGCTATAACTTTTGCGCAAACCAATAAATATACGCTTATTGGCATTTTTTTTTTACTAAAGACATGTGGCTAAATACATTTTGGCCCAAATGTTTGATTAAAATTGAGTTTATTGGATTTTTCTTATAACAAAAAGTAGAAAATATCTTTTTTTTTCAAAATTTGCAGTCTTTTTCCGTTTTTATAGCGCAAAAAATAAAAAAATCACAGAGGCAATCAAATACCATCAAAATAAAGCTCTATTTGTGGGAAGAAAAGGACGCCAATTTCGTTTGGGTACAACATTGCATGACCGCGCAATTACCAGTTAAAGCAGTGCAGTGCGAAATTGAAAAAAGACCTCTGGTCCTTTGGCTGCCAAATGGTCCGGGCTGAAGTGGTTAAAGCTGTTCTATAGTTTCAAGTATTTTCTTTATTCGAATCTCAGAGCCAATTGGTGTAAGGTAGAATGCAGGGGACAATTCAAAACGCACATATTTAAACTGTTTCTTAATGAGATTACTTGCTCAGCGGCAATATATGTTATTTTGGCGGGATTGGACAAACGGGATGTTTGTATGGTATCATAGTTCACAAACCTTCATTAGATGAAAATTATGTTGTCTGGGTTGTAATTTGTCTCTTAAGCTACGCTTCTTCTTTAGGCAATAAGAACTGGTAGTAACCAATCAACCAAAATATGCAATGTGTGTGGCTTACTGTATAAAATGCATGTCTCTTACTACTACTCTTATTGCTTGAAGAAAAGGCCCACATGCCTCAAAATCTTACAGTATAACCTATTTAATCATCCAATAAATGGTACCACCTAGATCCAAACTTTTACTCTTGTCGATGGCTAGCATGGTACAATGCACTGCTACACTCACTAGTTAGTGCACAGAAGGATATTTTCATAATTTCTGTGACCAGGTTAAGCTGGCAATGCAAGTATGATTAGTTTTACATTCTTACTCCTCATTTTTTACTGTAAATTTCTGTTCACCTTTAGAAGTACATTATTTCTCCTACACTAGTTTAACAGAGGAATGCTCTGCAGCTTGCACTCTCAAAAGCGTGGCTTCATAATGTAACACCAAGGTGTATTTTCTATTCATTTTAAAGTTTTGAGATAGATTCATTCTCTTATGTATATTCCATCATTTATATCATAATACATTTAAAGTAGACCCAGCATTCCATTTATTTTGAAGTTTTGAGATTGATGCATTCTCTTTATGTATATTCCTTCAATACATTTAAAGTAGACCTAGCATATTTTTTTGTTATGTGCATGCATGCAAAGTAATGTAAATGTACTCTCCTGATAATGCCTTCATCTGTTTTCGTCTCCAGAGGCATGGCACTCATTCGTTTAGGCATCATCCATGGTTAGCATTTACATCTAAACTAAAAGCTGACTTTGGCATAAAACAGTCATCACAAAGTTGTGACACAGAACATCCCCCAACTGCAGCCTCCCACCCTGTGACTTGCTGCAAAGTTACATTGTTGCAGTAAGATCACTGGAGGAAAGATGGCAGAGGAAATATTTTTTTTCTGCCTGCAGAAGACTGATAGCATGATTTAATGGCTACATTCACATGCGTGGTTTGGCCCAACAGCATAAAATCCCAGTATTTTCTAGGCACCCAGTAGGCACAGGTGCAACATCCAGCCCCACTGCCATCAGTCTGCCACATCTTTGACAGGCTGAAATATGCGGTGGCAGGATGCTGTACCAAGCAGTACGATTGGGGCCATATGCATTCAGGGATGTATGCCCAGAACACCTGCATTTTGGGCATATGGCCCTAATCGTGAGTACTACTCAGTACAGCGTCCAGCCAACATATATTTCAGCCTGTCAAGGTGACTGCACAATGAATGCCTTTTAATTCTAAAAGATTGCTCTTCTTAAAAACATTTATACTGATGTTAGTGTCATGTGATATGTGAGGAATGTATTCTTATAGGCTTGTAAAGTACCTGAGAGGTCCACTTTAATTGCTGCTTTCTTGTTCATACAGGAACACATGATACTATGTAGATTTGCAGATCAGACAGAGGTCCAACTTCCTCCAGATCGGAGACTGATAGGTAAGTGTATGCTACATGGCATATCTTAAAATATAGATTATATATTCATGTACTAGTTGCATCAATGTTATTGGGCTATCAGGGACATTTCTAAGTACATTTTTACATATTACAAGGAAAATGGATTTCCCTTAAGTAAAGTATAATAGAATGAAGCTCAGACAGTAGACAGGAGCCAGTGCAGTTGTTTCCCTTGAATGTTAGTTATTCTTTTTAAGAATCTCAGGACATGCCGTTGCAGCTCACTCAGCCAACTGCAGGTCAGTCAGGGGGATTTATGAAGCTTTAAGCATCAGTTCTTTATTTCTTTTTGTTCTGATTTAACATTGAGTATGGCCTATTTTTACTGATGAAACAGAACAAAGTCTAGACAATATTAAGGAAAGGGAAAAAAAAAGATAAGATAAATGTAAAGCCCAGCTTCAATTTTTAACAGAGTGGGGAAGGGTTAGAAAGTCTTCCACATTTTTATTGCTGTCTCAATCATGTGTCAATCCATTGGGTTGATTTCCTCTCTCGTTTTATTAATTATGAGCCAGAGTAATCAGTAAATAAAGACACAGAGGACATTGCAAACCTCCCATTGGTTATAACCTTTCAAACTCAGGTGTTTTTGTTGCTTTCTGTGTACCCATTGGAAAGATTTCCCACTTTCTGAGCCTCTGTCACCAGGACAGAGAAAGCAACAATTACCTGTCAGAGGTTCTGACCTATGTACCAAAACAAGATAAAAGTTTTGTCTGGGAAAGTGTACATCAGTAAGTGAACTCCTAATTTCTTGTGTATCGGTGCTAAATTACAGACTGTCAGATATGATTCACCAAGTTTGAACTGGCATTATTGACATTGATTACCTTAGCCGAACCCAAAAAGTTGCCAGTTTGCTAATGCATAGTTAGTGGCAGCTATGGACAATACCATGTAGGGTAATAATATCAAAGTTGCCCTGAATAAATGTATACAAACTGTTTAGTTGAGATTGGCTGTATATCATTCGTTTATCAGCTTTGGATTGGCTGTATATCATTAGTTTATCAGCTTTGGATTGGCTGCATACCATTATTTTATAAGCATGTAAGATCTTCTGTTTAATTTAATGCCGTACTATTGAGTACTACTGACATGTCATAGTTTTAACTAGAGGAAGAGGGTAATAATACATTTTTATTTGTGTCTCAAAGGGAAGCGATGTATGGGATTGGTGGACTTGGATCGAGCATGGGCTGCAGAACAGTGTGGATACAAAGCCCACGTTATCTCAATGGAACCAGAGAGTTGTTCACCGAAGAATAATTTGATTGTGGGATCCCCAGTGTAAAATGGGGCCAGTTTACCGGACTGTAAAGAGAAATCAGTTCCACCTTATGTAACACCATAAAGAGCCATTTATGAAGTGCAGCAGTAAACCATATAATAGAGTAGTAGATTGAGCAATCTTATTTCCTTGGTGAAAACCATTTTAGTTGCAACTGTTTCATGGCTCTCTTTGCTGCCTTATGTAAAAGACCTATATGCTTGTGTACTGCAACTTGATATATCATTATGTCAAGCTTATGACACTCTGCAGTTTACTGCTGCAAGAACAGTTCAGTAGAAGGTTTTAGTTGTGGCTGTGGCTCAAATTCATAGACACTGGTTACGCAGGATATTTGTATTGAAATATTAAGAATTTTTTTTTTTTTTTTAATAAACCAACATTTTTTATATATTGCTGAAGTGGTTTATGTAAATACGGACAATGTAAAAATAATTTGTAACCTTGGAATTTTAAGGGCCATTTTCATGGCTGCTTTTTTTAAGCAATGGGGTTGATTTACTAAAGGCAAATCCACTTTGCACTACAAGTGCACTTGGAAGAGCAGTCGCTGTAGATCCCCGGTAATCTAAGGAGAAGCTCTGAAATGAGGTGAAGCTCTGCTGATTTCATCATCCAATCATGTGTAAGCAAAAATGCTGTTTTTTATTTTTCTTGCATGTCCCCCTCAGATCTACAGCGACTGCACTTCTAAGTGCACTTGTAGTGCAAAGTGGATTTACCTTTAGTAAATAGCCCCCAAGGTGTTGGTCTTGCATGTGTTTTACTTATATATTGAATGTGTTTTATTGCCAGTTTGAATGTATTTTGACTCTGATTGTATGAGTTTTGCATGTTGGGCCATCGAAAACAATAAAGAATAAGTGTTCCAAAAAGCAGTGGCAAAGAGCTTTAGATTACATATTGCTAAACCACAGTTTACAGAAACACTTGGATGAAGACAGTACCATATAATACAGTGGTACAGACTTTTCCTGGTTGTGTCTGTGTGGCTTGGTTTCTTTCCTAACCACAAGAAAACCTCAACAGGGGAAATGGGCCCTAAATGAGGGCACAGCTAAATAATAAGTGGTTTGGAAGGTTTCTGTTTTCAATAGCAGCACTATGTAAATGAATAGAAAAGACCCTATTAACAATTTGACTCTGAAGCTGGGAGGCTGCTAATATCTAAATTAGAGTTTTTAACATAAGTGCAGAAAGTAATATGTAAACATGACAACCATGTACTACAGACGCAAAGGCACACTTAAGCTTTAAAACCTGCCGATCACGGTAACCTAGAATAGCTACTGGTGTAAAAGTGTTGTTTAGATGAGCTTAGATTGTTTAGATGAGGCGGATTGCCCCTCTCTATAGCAGAGGTGGAATGCTGCTCCTGTTGCATACCCTTATCACTGCTCCGCAGTGCACTGAGGGTTCGCAAATTTGCATCCTTCCCTCTGGCATGTGAGATTCAGCATTTCTCGACTGCTACCACACAGAATACTGACTCCCACCTCTGGCTACAAGACGGGAGCTCCCAGACTAATTACCGTACTTCAAGCCAATAGGAGGCTTTTTACTTACACTCATTCACTAGTATACTTGTAAGTTAATTAAATCTGCAGGGTTTGGCTGCTATTAAAGAGCCCATGCTTAATATAAGAAGGGCAAGTTGTATTTTCTTTCTTTCAAAGTATATAGCTCCCCTGTGATTTTTTTTTTTGTATACAAACCTCTAACCATTACTGTTTTTTTTAAACAGATGCGTTATCATAGAATTGTATATCTAGTTCATCCAGTACAGTCATGGTTATTTTTATTTCTTTTTTTTTCGTTTGTTTTATTAGGGACATTTAGCATTTGTGCTTTTGTTTTTTGGCTACATTTATGTTACTGTCAACCAAAATAGTTTTTTCTTTAAAGTAGATCTAAAAGCAAAACTTTATTTTCTAAAGCCCAATTGACAAGGATGAACTTAAAAATATATCCATACTAAGTGCTGTGTTTGCCAACATGGGATGCAGAGGTGTTATGTGCATCTAAAGTGCACCTGGAAAGAATTTACAGCACTTCATTTTTTACACATTTTATTATGTTACAGCCTTATTCCGAAATGGATTACATTTATTATTTTCCTCAAAATTCTCCAAACAATACCCTATAATGACAATGTGAAAGAAGTTTGTTTGAAATCTTTGCAAATGTATTACAAATAAAAAAATTAGGGGGTGTGGCCTGGCCATGAGCAAGTGAGGGCGTGTGTTCTTACAGCTCCACGCCGACGGACACTTTCACAGCCTCCACCGGGGATCTTTAGCTTCACCGAGCCTCAGCTGGATGTCCTACCGCCACCGAGCTCAATCACAGATGCGGGGCTCCGTTAAGTCCCGTTGCGGCACCATAAATGCCTATTTCAATGACAGAGGGCGGCCACGGGATGAGCTATCCAAGATGGCGGACGGCCAAGACAAGGGGAAGAATGCAGCAGCAGCTGCCCAGGCCTGCCTGCAGTCTCTCCTTTTGAATCGCCGCACATGGTAAGCGATACAGCTGCCCCAGCTTCCCCTGGCTCCTCTGCCTTCCACGATCAGGGGTCTGACATTTTGGAGCTTCATGGGGATAGAGACTTGAAGCAACATATCTGGTCTCTCCTCACTTAGAAAGATTTGCCAGCAGAGTAGAGAAAGCATTTAAACAGGGCATTGAACAATTGCAGAATGACACTACTCAGCTAGGCAACGGAGTGGAAGCCCTGGAGCAGAGTGTAGAGGAGACCCTTCCAGCCATCTCCCAGCTTAGGGATACCTGCTATGCTCAAGACCAAAGAACTGAGGCTCTCATTTGCCAACTAGATGATTACGAGAACCGCAGCCACCAATCTAATATCCGCGCCCGTGGGTTGCCAGAGGCTACAGCAGCCAAAGACATTCTCCCGACTCTACAGGGCATCTTCAAGGAGATTCTGGAGCTTTCCCCCAATGAATCAGTGGAAATTGATAGAGCTCATAGAGCGCTCAGACCCCCTTCATAAGATGCCTCAAACCAGAGAGACATTATATGCAAGCTGCATAAGTTCACAGTAAAGGAGCAGATCATGCAACGCCGGTTCTTTTACCAAGACCTGTCACGCCGCACATTGATGCAACGCAGGGCTCTCCATCCCCTCCTGGAAGCTATGCAAGCGGCAGGCATAAAATATTGCTGGGGGTTCCCTTTCAATCTACAAGCTGGAAAAGACAGCAAGTCTGCTACTTTTGCATACCAAAGATGATCTTCTCTACTTCCTCTCTCAACTGGGACTGGATCCGGTGGACTTTACAGATTGGCGTCACCATGCAGAGATGCAACTTCCATCGGCACCAAACCCTTGGCTCCCTGCTCCACCTAAAAGACGCTCTCGAGGCCACAAACGTTCTTCACGTAATAATTCTCCTGGATATTAGCCATGAATTGGGCGTCATGCCTCACCCAGGTGGGTCTCCACACTCGGCGGGCCTTCCTGGGTCAGGCATGCAGTTCAGTGTGGCCTTCCTGGGGCTGACCTTGGCTCTTGATGGCCTTTTTTGTAGATTATTGTGTGTTTACAACAAAATAATATGGTTAATGCCTTTTCCTTTATCTTTTCTCTTCTGAACTTCCACTCCAGATACCTGGCTGCTCACACCTGGTTCAACACTGACGGGTTTCGCTTGGACACCCCGTACCTAATCCTTCATGGCAACGATTAGGGTAGTTTCATACAATACATATGGCTTATGCTCTCCCAACAAACGCGACAGGCTATGGCTAGAGCTCAAGCACCTGGGGGCACAGGTCCTTTTCTTGAAGGAGACCCACTTTACCAATGTTTCTACTCCAAAACTCCCTAATCACATTTTTTCCAATGGTATCTGAGCAACTCCCCAAAACCAAAATCTAGAGGGACAGCTATTGCCATTCACAGGAATTGTCCGTGGTTCTCTGCGCTCCTTTTTCAGTTGAGAGAGGAGATATGTTGACTGGGACCGAAAGTCTGTGACACAGGAGAGTTCCCTGTTTAATAGTGTTGCGGTAGCTCTCGGCCTCTCTATGGTGCCTGTTACCTATGTTGTGAGTGACGACTCCTGGTACTTCGGTATACTGTATACCTATTTTGTTACTGTCTTGTTTGTTTTCCTTGCTTTTATTATTTTCTAGTCCTTAACTATTGATTTGTTCTCTCACAATGCTGACTAAAATAAATATTATTAAAAAAAATAAAAATCACATGTAGATAAGTATTCACAGCCTTTGCATGAAACTCAAAATTGAGCTCAGGTGCATCCTGTTTCTACTGATCATCCTTGAGATGTTTCTACAACTTGATAGGCATACACCTGTGGTAAATTCAATTGGCTGGACATGATTTGGAAAGGCACACACCTGTTTATATAAGATCCCACAATTTACAGTGCATGTCAGAGCACAAACCAAGCCATAAAGTGCAAAGAATTGTCTGTAGACCTCAGAGATATGATTGTATCGAGGCACAGATAGGGAAGGGTACAAAAAAGTTTCTGTAACATTGAAGGTCCCAATGAGCACAGTGGCCTCCATCATCCGTAAATGGAAGAAGTTTGGAACCAACAGGACTCTTCCTAGAGTGAGCCGTCCGGCCAAACTGAGCAAACGGGGGAGAAACCCCTTAGTCAGAGAGGTGACCAAGAACCTGATAGTCATTCTGACAGAGCTTCAGCATTTCACTGTGGCTAGAGGAAAACCTTCCAGAAGAACAACCATCTCTGCAGCACTCCACCAATCAGGCCTTTATGGTAGAGTGGCCAGATAGAAGCCACTCCTCAGTTAAAGGACACTCATGACAGCCCGCCTGGAGTTTGCCAAAAGGCACCTGAAGGACACTCAGACCATGAGAAACAAAATTCTCTGGTCTGCTTAAACAAAAACTTTACTCTTTTTGGCCTGAATGGCAAGCATCATGTTTGGAGGAAACAAGGCACCGCTCATCACCTGGCCAATACCATCCCTATAGTGAAGCATGATGGGGGAAGCATCATGCCGTGGGGATGTTTTTCAAGTGGCAGGAACTGGGGGATTAGTCAGGATCAAAGGAGAGATGAATGCAGCAGTGTACAGAGACATCCTTGAATAAAACCTGCTCCAGAGTGCTCTAGACCTCAGACTGGGGCGAAGGTTCATCATTCAATAGGACAATGACCCTTAAGCACACAGCCAACATAACAAAGGAGTGGCTATGGGACGACTCTGTGAGTGGCCCAGCCAGAGCCCAGACTTGAACCCGATTGAACATCTCTGGAGAGATCTAAAAATGGCTGTGCACTGACACTCCCCATCCAACCTGATGGAGCTTGAGAGGTCCTGCATTGAAGAATATGAGAAACTGTCCAAAAAGAGGTGTGCCAGGCTTGTAGCATCATACTCAAAAAGACTTGGGGCTGTAATTGGTGCCAAAGCTGCTTCAACAAAGTATTGCGCAAAGGCTGTGAATACTTCTGTACATGTGATTTTTTTTTTATCTTTAATAAATTTGCAAAGATTTCAAACAAACTTCTTTCATGTTGTCATTATGGGTTATTGTTTGTAGAATTTTGAGGAAAATAATGAGTTTAATCCATTTTGGAATAAGGCTGTAACATGTGGAAAAAGTGAAGCGCTGTGAATACTTTCCGGATGCACTGTACGTGCAGACGGGTTCATTCATGTCTACTGGGAGGCGGGGGCTGCACGGACATAGCCTTTGCTCCAAATTTGACAGCTGTGCAGGTGTATGTGGTTGAGTTTCCCCAAATGCAGACAGTGCGAGTTCAGGGACATGCACTCTCATGGATGTCAAACGAGAGCAACTGCCGTGTCCCAGTAGAATGGGAGTGCCTGCATTTGGATGCCTGGGACACTTGTGTATCCCATGCAGATGAACACAGTCCTTCACACTAAAGTACGCCTGTGCAAACAAAGCCTTAGGGAGGATTACAACCCCTTCCAGGTTGTTTTTTTCCATCTGTATCCCATATTCCCTTCACTTCCTATTCCATAGCCAAAACAGGAACTGAGAGGAAATCCCTCCAAAGTGAGGGAATCCCTGGTTGTCACCAGGGTCAGCACAAGTTTCCATTGGAAGACTTCCCATCTATTCCTGTTCTGATTTTTTTTCACTGATCATCGTAAACATGACAGTTAGAGACAATGAATCTCCCTAATGGGGGGAACAGACAGCAATAAAAACCTGACGGTGTTCTAATCCACCCTCTCCAACACTAGAAAAAAGCCTTAACTTATATTTTAAGAACTGCACAGTAGTGACAAGAGTCACTAACTCTCCCAAGCTGCTTCACAATGTGTCACATAAAAGTATTTAGACATCATAGATGGGGATATATGGATACATATACACAGTAAAGATATATGGCAACAATAGTGACCAATGCTAGAGTTATAGGGACAGCCATATACAGTCTTAATTGTGAGGAATGGTGCTTTTTTTCACTTCAGCTCCTGTTATACTAAGGCGGCTGTACTATATGAAGTGCACCTAATATTACATAAAAGTTTTTTCAATATGGTCTTTATTGGTCTTTTATTACATTTCCATAACAATCAGTTGTGTCCATACTAAAAAAGCAATGTGAACAAAAAAACAACTCTGGATTCAGGTTTCTATATTGCATTTGTGAGTCCAGTATGTGGATTCAGTCATCAGTAGTTTATAAAGTCTTGCTGTAATTGCAGGATGATTACACCCTAATTAAAGTTGCTGTCTTTACCTTATATGAACCTCAATTATTGCTGCTTTGCTATCATCTCACAGTATACATTAAGAAGCATTGATAGAATAGCATTTGTAATTCCTGGCTTTTAAGGCAGTAGTATGAGGTAGGACATGTTGGCCTGGACTGCCCCTACTTTAGCACACTATCCACACCCTATATCTTGTGACAAAGCCTCAAGTCAAGTTTTATGCACACTTTGTCAGCTGGCCAAATTGCATACCTATAAATCATGAATTCTGACGTTATGCATATGAGAGTGCTGGAATCACTTGCTTAAGGCACACAGGTTTGTTCATTAATACTTTAAGGTTAATAATTGGGCTTTATGTCTTTACAAATAAGAATGAGCTACAGTAAACTGTGGAATTCTGCATCATTTTTAAATATAGTAGTATTTTTGCCTGTTTAGTGCAGTGTTATTCTTCCCTACAGCAGAGATGTGTTTCAAAACAGAAGGAAGAAGGTCAGAAAGGTAGACATTTGCATCATGCATTTAATACATTCAATATATCACCATTGCTCTTGTTTTTTGGCAGGGCTTGAAGTGAGAAGCATGCGGTAGCAGCTCTCAGCAGGTTGGCTAATATCACTACATAGACAAGAACATATGTCACCAGCACACCATGGATCCATAATCAATAGTCCAAAAGTTTTACTGAAGCAATCACATCACAAACCATGTCAGTGCCACGTTTTGTGGCCACAAAGAACCTCTTCTTCAGGCATGTGTCACGTGCTTTTCTCAAACTGTTGCACTGACACTTTTGCTGTTGCACCGACAAAACTTTAGAACTACTGATTATGGATCCTTTTAGTGCTGGTGAGATATGTTCTTATTTATGCATTTAAAGGAGAGGTATAGCCAAACCTATTATTTTTTTTTCATAATCAAAGTACAAAATAACAATTACAAAGAACAGGTGTTGTACAACATACCACTTAAAGTGTTACTAAACCCAGGACCGTGCATTCACTATATCTGGTTTCCCACAGTACACAGAACATGGAAATGCAATTATTTTAGTAAATATAAACAGCTAAATACCCTTTCTCATCATCAGTATATAACAGTATTGTGATTTCTATCAGTTCCTGGTGAAGCTTGTAGGAGGAGTTTTCATACTGCACTGAGCTGTCCTATGAGGCTGCAGGGCTCCTGAACCTCTGTCTGGACAGTGCTGATTGGCCCTGTGCTGATCACATGCACTCTCAAAAAGAAAAAAAGACCTCCCTAGCAATACACACCAAACTGAGCATGTGCAACCTGACTCCAAAGGTAGTGTGTTATCCAGACTTGTGCAGGGGGACAGAGCTGTGCATTGTGGTGGAGAGTTTGAATATTTAAAATGGAATTGTATTGCCATGCCCCATCGGATGTATATATATATATATATATATATATATATTTTTTTTTTTAATGACAGGCAAGCTAGGTTTTTTCCTCTTTCCATAGATTGACTGTGCCCAGGTGTTAATTGAATACCTCTTGTTCTCTTACAATAGATGGCTCCTTATCCCCAGGGGTCATTAACAGGAATGTTGACTTCAGACACGGAGTTAGTCCAAACAAATTAACCAATCAGGATACAATGCACTTCTGAACCAATGAGGTGTTTGATTGGTAGAAGTGGGTTATTGGAACAACATAAATACCAAGAGTTGATGCTGGGAGCTCCCTCTTAGCCTGATTTGTCTGAAGATGTGAGCTGCCGGTAATGTACTCTCTCTCTCTCTCTCTCTCTCTTCCCCCCCCCCTCTCTCTCTCTCTCTCCCCCCCCCCTCTCTCTCTCTCCCTCTCTCTCTCCCTCTCTCTCTCCTCTCTCTCTCTCTCTCTCTCTCTTTTTCATAGGACTTTCTAATATGTTTTGGTAACCTTGATGATCAGTGTATACCTGGTGTGAACCATGTGGCCTTAAATATCTTCTAAGAACTATCTTTGTAAACACTGACAACATGGCATTTATAACATCTCTATACTATGTTGGGTAATCTAAAATGTTTCTTTATTATTTTTCTGGACATATAAATAAATTGTAACTGTTTATCTATTCGCACGGTTATCGTACGTTTATATGCTTATACAGACAAAGGTTTAATTGCGTTATTCACTTTATCATTGTTGTATCTATAATCTTTAACTAAGCTAGAAATCCAGCTTAAACAGCATACAGGTTTAAACAGCCTTCTTTTACACAATGCAGTTTTACGGTGAGTATAACAAGCATGCTTTACTGCATATACAGACTGATTTTTCTGTTGTGGGTTTAGTAACACTTTAAGTACAAAAGTGTAGGAAGTCCAAGTGTAGGTGAACAGCCAAGGAATAGGCTGGACCAAGCATGCAAATGGAAGCATATGTCAATCAAACAGTAAAGCAAGCAAAATTGTGCAAGGTAGGTCAAGTATATTCCAATTCACTCTCCCAAGAAAAAAGAAAAAAAGGGAAACAATCGTATGATGAATCTAGGTCGGGGGGGGGGCAGGCTCTAAATTTATCCTGTTGAATCCTAACTGTATGTACCCAAAGTTTCGCCTCCCTTTTCCAGTCAGCTAGTGAAGGGCAATTGGTCTGTTTCCAAATCCTGGGAGCTAAGGATTTTGCTGCATTCAGCAAATGGGGGTAACACTTTTTTTATAAGATTTGAGAGAAAAGGGGGTCTTGTACCACCTAGTAAGGTTTTTTTATGATGACTCTTGGAGTACAATTAGAGTATGTATAAGTCAATTTAATGATTCTCTGAATCTGAAGGGGAGTAAATTCCAATCCATGTTCCTTCTCCCATTCTCTGATATAATATGGAATGGACACACATTGAGTACTAAGAACAAATATGTATGTGTGAGAGAGCAGGTGTCTAGAGTCCAGAAGTTTTACACACGTGGACTCAAATGGGGAGAGGGCACCCCGCGGTCGCAACTTGGGTGCTAACTTGCCTATAAAATCTAAAAGCGGTATTTCCATTCCACTAGCATAAAATTCCTGCATGAGGATTGCAGTGTCTCAAAAGGTAAAAGTGTACGCCGGGGGCGAATTTTGCAGAGGAAGTGTCATTGTCAGCTCCCCAGGAGCGTAGGAACCCAATATCCTCTCATGGTAGGAACTAGGGAAATCCCCCTAGAGATGGGGAAGTCTTGGAGACATATTGGCCCCTCTCATTCAGTCTATCCCAGACCATCAGCATGTTCTGAGTCAAGGGGGACGTCCAGTCCGAGAGTGCTCTAGAAGTAGTCAGGATCCACGGAGCCCCTGCCAAGTTTCTGCCCACCATCAATTTCTTTAATGGTACCCAAATTTCAGTCAAAGCACTGCGACACCAGTTCAGAATGCATACCAGAACCATAGCCTTGTAATTTAATGCTATACCCGGAAGGCTGACCCCACTGTCCAATTTATGTCTACGCAGTATGTTGTACACCAATCTCAGCTGCTTCCCATGCCAAACAAAAGTCAGAAAAGCCCAATGCAGTAGTTTGAAAAAAAAAAAATCTGCAGCAAAGAGATGGGCACTGCATATAATAAATACACTATTCTCGGTAGGATCATAATTTTAGGCACTGGCACAGGGGCAGAGTCAGTACTGGAGGGCCTGGAAGCACAGCTGTTTCAACGGCCCAACAAACAAATGCCCACTTACACACTCCTTCAGATGGTGTGGAATAAGGTCAAACAATTGCAGCAAGTAACGGGGTATACAGCTTAAAGCCCACTTTGGGGGAATAAATCATTTGAGGAACTGGCCAAACTCCAACAGGGACCTAGGTGGCGGTCCATGGGAATAACTCACCTCCGGCATGTCTTTCACAATGGGAGACTGCTCTCTTTCGCAGACTTGCAATCTAAATTTGCACTACCTTCCAGCATGCTATTTTACTACTTGCAACTAAAGCATGCTGTTAAAGCACAAGGTACCGCAGTAGAATGGAAAGCAGCAACCCAGTGGAGGCAGGCTTAGGCCGTATTACAGGAGAGCAGTGGGAAGAGGCCCTTCATGCTGTTAACACTTGCTCGCTGAACGTATCGCAAAAAGTATCCCAATTGTACATCCTGTAGCGATCACATTATACCCCAGTAAAACTATAGAATGTGCAAACTGCCTGACCCGTTGTGTGGCAAGTGTAAAATAGTGCCAGGTGACCTGATACATCTCCTCTGGCATTGGAAGGGGGTCCTGGCCACGCTTAACCGGGTATTCCAAACAAATGTGCCTCTTGATCCACTATGCTGCCTTCTAGGTGTACTGGAGGGGGCAATCCCAGAGGAAATGACAAGGATGACCTTGGCCAGAGCTTTATTCCAAGCTAGGAAAATAATACTTATGAGCTGGAAATCTGCCACTCCAAATCCTGAATTCAGTTCATGGGTAACTCCCTTATTATGGAAAAATACATATATAAACATAGGGGTTATCCTGGTAAATTTGACAGATTTATGGGCCGCATGGCTTGATACACCAGCTATTCGTCCCAGAGAACTGGTACAGATGAGGCTGCTCAGATGCCCATAGATCCAATGGATGCCTGGGGAAATGCTTACTGGAGCATTATGTATCATTGTAGGGAAAAAGCGGGGATGGTATGGATGTCAGTAAAATGGCAAGGGATTGCGGTGTCTCACCATAAGGAATTAAACATTGAATGTGCCATACAATGACTACTCATTGTTACCTGTTTATTGAAGGTTTTGACTAATGGTTATGTAGCTGATTTTTTACTGACAAATGGAAGTGTAATGTGATACTTGTTTGGATTTGCTATGTTTTTCTTGGGCAATAAAAACTTTTTGATTTAAAAAAAAAATTATTATTTTAGGCACACTCTCCCAAACCAGGTCAAAGGGTAAGCCTGCCAAAGTTATGTCAATGCGATTTTGGCTATATTTCTACTATGGATCACAAGAGTGCTGTTCATTCTGCAATCCATTTTCGGCCGACAGCAGGCTCCACCCAGATGCCTGGACTGGCAGCTTGGCTTAGCCTGTCAGAGAACTGCTTAGAGCCTCAGCCAGCCATTCCCTCCACAGCCCGACTCTCCAGTGAGCCCTGGAGGGGCAGAGCAGAGAGCCAGTGACTGACAGTCACCAGCTCTCAGCAGGCTAACGAAAGAGAACTGAGAGATCAGCAGTCTTTGATTGCTCACTTCTTGGTCTGAGAGGCAGTCAGTTACAGATGCAGATGGGATCCGTGCTGTACCTATCTAGTTGAGGTTGATTGCTTTGTTTTTTTAAAGTCATATTTCTTTTTTAATATATGACACTTGAGTCCAAAACTTACCTTTACCTTAAGTAAGTTGTAATCCTTAGTTTTATGTCTCCAGGTCCCAATGATTGTGCTCATAATAAGGAACTTTACAGCTGAAATTCAGACACATATAAAATACACATTAATGTGGCTCTGTGTTCATTAATACATTAATAATGATTTTTTTTGCATACAGGCAGTGTAAACTCCTTATTTTGACCTTAATTCGGCTGACTCCAAATTGCACAACAAGACGCACCCCATTGTCAGCAATGGAACCGTTCATGCTGCATAGATTCTGAAAAAGGTTTCTGCACTACTTTTACCGACTCTTGTCTATGTCGCAAGCTGCAATGAAAATCGGCAGTGCAAATCGCACTGATGTGCGGCTTTGAAATCGCGCTGAAGTAGTGTGATTTCAGAGCTGCACCGATGTGAACGGGGGCTTACATGTTAGACAAAATTGGGGCAAAATGGACAGTTCTGTGGGTTCCCTATGAAACTTTTTATATAGCAGTATGGCAAAAAGTCAGCCCTTCCCTAGCTGTGTAAAGGGCATGCATTACTGCTGAGCTTAAAACACTTTATTTGAAGACATCAATTAAGTATATGTCTTTTTTGCACAATAACACAGAAAGAGAAGAATGACTAAATGTGACAGCGCTGAAAGCTGAAAATTGTCCTGGGCAGGAAGGGGGGAAGCGCCCAGTATTGAAGTGGTAAATCTTTGAGTTGCTAAATGTTGTACCTTCATTAAATGTAACCATATTGCTACACTTAGAGCAGGAGTGTCCAAACTTTTCAAAGAGGGCCAGATTTGATAAAGTGAACATGCGCAAGGGCCGACTATTTTGCTTGACATTCTTTAAACCATTAAAATGAAATGCAAATTAACTAATATACTGCCCAACAAGAATTCTCTTGCCTTTGTGGCTGTGTGGTGAAAAGTCTAAGGATGAGCTTGTTTTTTTATTTGAAATACTGTATTTATCTGTGTATAACACGCATAGCATATAACACCCACCTTCACTTTAAGAGGGACGTTTCAGGAAAAAACTTACATTTTAAATAAAGAACTGTGAAGCAAAATAAGGGTCAGTGCCCATCAATGCAGCCTAATCAGTGCCCATCTGCAGCCCCACCATTGCCATGAAGTCAGCCTCATTATTGCCATGAAGTCAGCCTCATCATTGCCATAAATGCAGCCTCACCATTGCCATGAAGTCAGCCTCATCATTGCCATAAATGCAGCCTCACCATTGCCATGAAGTCAGCCTCATCATTGCCATAAATGCAGCCTCACCATTGCCATGAAGTGAGCCTCATCATTGCCATAAATGCAGCCTCACCATTGCCATCAG
This sequence comes from Lithobates sylvaticus, assembly GCA_028564925.1. NCBI lineage: Eukaryota > Metazoa > Chordata > Amphibia > Anura > Ranidae > Lithobates > Lithobates sylvaticus. The sequence goes on from CM053026.1 coordinate 540,651,020, forward strand.
TGCAGCCTGATCCATGCCCATCTGCAGCCTCGCAGGGGACAGGGAGGGGAGCAGGACCAGCACCAACAGATTACATACAGGAGAATCTCCTGTTTACTCGGCAGCCTCTTTAATACAAAGTCCCGCCTCCTATGATAGACAGAACAGTTATCCAATCCCAGCCCAGGAGACGGGACTTCCTATTACAGAGGCTGCCGAGAAAACAGGAGATTCTCCTGTATGTAATTTGACGGCACTTGTCCCGCCCCCTCCCTGTCCCCTCCGAGGAACGATAAATACGGTATATATCTTTTGTAGCCGTGCGGCGCTTGGGGATTCTTTGGAGGCCACAAAAGATATATATATCCAAATTACCAGTGGGGCCGTATTAAGCCGGAACACGGGCCGCAATTGGCCCACGGGCCGGACTTAGAGGCACCTCTCCTCTCTTTTATACTGTGTAGCTCTTGCTGGATTTTGCTTCTAATCTCCTTGTGGAGGCCTCCATTTGTGGATGGACATTTTTATGGTTACACAACCTATCACATTGCTATAATCTTTTTATATGGACTATAAACTGCAGGATTTATGAATAAATGGTTGTGGAACGAATCAGTCTAAGTTTCCATTATTTCTAATGGATAAATTCGCTTTGATATGAGTGCTTTGGATTACAAGCATGTTTGCGGAATAAATTATGCTTGCAATCCAAGGTTTTAACGTATGTTGAAAAGAAAAAACTCTTACTTTTATGCAAAGGAAAAGCGATACCAAGATAGTTTTTCACCCTGGAGAAGGAAACCTTAGTATTACGTAACCAAATCGGCTGTTTAATAGCCGCACATATTTCTTTTTCTGCAAATGGAAAATGAATTAACAAGACTGTGATAAGGGATATTCTGGTGCCTAGAAGTCTGGGATGACCCACCAGATCTATTAACTTCCCTTTACAAATTACTACCTGTATTTCCTCTAAACTCGAACAGTTTGAGATCTGGTGGCCAGCCCTATAAGATGGTATGTGTGAGGCAGAGCTTACAATAGAAAGTACCATAAAGCCTGTAAGGATGCCTTTATATGTCACAGTAAAAATATGTTTTATTAAAGGAAACGACAAATGGTTCACTGAAGATGATACTTTTTATAGCTGTGCAATGTTTTTAGCTGAAAGCTTTGCAGACAATTTAGGCCTTTCCTCGGGCCTTGTCATATTTTGCATTCCTCCGATAGGTATTTATTGCTCTGCTTCACAGGAATTTTACAAGACTGCTCGTCTCTATGGATATTGTTCAGCACAAGTCATTTTAGTATCTGTTCACCTGTCCTGCTAGAGTTCAAGATTGTTGCTTTAATAATCCAAGACAATCGCTGCCAGGAGCCACTAGAGCAGACAGCTGATTCCGCTGACAAATGATGTAAGGGCAGGGTCACGGGTGGCATAGGCTTTATGAGCCTGTGAAGACATTTTGCTTTGTTCATGTTCCTACCGGAACTGAGCCTCACACCAACTTCAATATGTCTTTCCTACATAATAGCAAATTTGACTTGTGCATTGAACGGTGAATAACGACAGATGAATTGCTAAGTATTGTCAGACATATTACACAGGCTCCACTGCTTTCATACAAAACTAAGCATTTCATAGTACATAGTTTGTTTTCTGCGTAAAATAATCATCCTCCGCCACTTCCACACCCTCTCACCATCTGTACGACCCTGTGGTGTGGGCATACTTTACTGTCTTATTTGTGCTGCATTCTCATCTGTTATTGGATTCCTGCTTACAAGGGCTAGCACTACTGCTGCAGCTTACCCATTTTAGAGTACAGTTTGGCTGTAGGATACTTTCTCCTGTGCAGTTTTTCAATGCTAACCTTTCTTGAACTGACTGTGAAATCAACTGATCGATCAGCTTGGTACATTTAGCCTGCCCATTAACGGTTCAAATCTCTGACCGCTTCTGGTCTCGGTTCTCTATAGTCAGCGAGATAGTCTTCTGATCATATGACCGCTGTGACAGCCATTCGCAGTGATCACATGATTGGGAAGCCACCTCCCAGCATCGACACGCACCAAGGCCAGCTGGGAGGCTGTGGCAGGGGTTAATATGTTAAAGTGATTGTAAAGTCTTGTTTTAAAAAATAAATAAAAAATAATAAACTTACTAGATCTGTAGTTAAAATGTACCTGCTCTGTGCAATGGTTTTGCACAGAACAGCCTGGATCCTCCTCTTCTTGGGTCCCTCTTCTTGCCCCTGCCTCCCGTTGAGTGCTGCTTGCTGTGGGGGCACCTGAGCTGACACTGATCAGTGCTAAAAATATGCACTGTCACTGTACTAATGACATTGCCTGGGAAGGAGTTAAACATCTAGGGCAGGGGTCTCAAACTGGTGGCCCTCCAGCTGTTGCCAAAATACAAGTCCCATGAGGCATTGCAAGGCTGACAGTTACAAGCATGACTCCCACAGGCAGAGGCATGATGGGACTTGTAGTTTTGCAACAGCTGGAGGGCCACCAGTTTGAGACCCCTGATCTATATGCCTAACCAGTGTTTTTGTGCAATCAGTCATTGTCGGGGGGGGGACAAAGCAGCTGCCCCTTGAGCCCACACTGCTGCCTGCAGGGGGCCGGAGTTCTGCCACCTCCGGCGCTAGTCACACTGGCTGCTTGCTACTGTTCTCTGAGAGAGGAGCGCTGCTTCTGCATTTACAAGTGACAGCGCTCCTCTCCCTGCGGCCATTCTGACCCCTCCATGTTCCACACATCGATCTCTATGAGAGCAGAAGAGGGAGAGGGAGGGGCATCCACACAGGAGGAAGCTCCTCCAGAGACTGGCAGATGCTGTGAGTTGTAGCTGCTCTTCTGCAGCGCTACTCTGTTGTTTTCTAGTTGGTGGGAGATAATTCATAGCGCACCCCTCAACCATGCATTCTGCACATAGCGCACCCCTCAATCCTGCACTCTGCACATAGAGCACCCCGCAACCATGCATTCTGCACATAGCCCACCCCTTAACCCTGCACATAGAGAAACCCTTCAACCCTGCACTCTACACATAGCACACCCCTGCACTCTGCACATAGCGCATCCCTGAACCCTGCACTCTGCACATAGCGCACCCCTGAACCCTGCACATAGCACACCCCTCAATCGTGCACTCTGTACTTAGCGCATCCCTCAACTCTGCACTTAGAGCACCCCTCAATACTGCACTATGCACATAGTGCACCCCTCAACCCTGCACCCGGTGTGTAGCACATTCCTCAACCCTACACTTCGTATGCAGCGCACTCCACACATAGCACACTCCTCAACCCTACACTTCGTACGTAGTGCACTCCTCAACCCTGCACTCTGTATGTAGCACAACCAATAAGTGAGTGGTAATGATATACACTAACCTCTAGCAACTAATTAGTGAGCGGTAATGGTATGCTGTAATCTCTGGCAACCAATTGCAATCCCTGCCTCATGTGCTGCAGTAAATAGATTTTGAGTCTAGCTTCTATTTATCGTATGTCCCAAAGCGGGGGGGGGGGGAAGAAAATGTTTGCCCAGCGTCCAATCAATATTAAAGATGGCCCTGAGTGAACCCTGCAAAGGAAATGTTGGCAATCCTTATGACTTTGTGTATATAGTAGTTTTGCAAAGCTTGATCTGTTTTAGGGCTCGCCTTAAATTTCAACTTCTGCAGTCAAATTTGAGAAACCCCCACCATATGCTTCTTATATGTTCCCATTCACCATACCTAAACATAATTTTAAAAACATTTAATTTCCTACCTTTCTAGTTCTTTCTTGGAACAGTTTTTAAAAAGGCTCTATACAGTAGGTAGCATGTATTGTTTATAATAGCTTGCAATGTGCAATCAGGGGACAGATTAGTTCAAAAGTACATTACCATACAATGCACTACCCAAGCCATAAGCACTTTTTTGGCATGTCATTCTTCTGCCCAGTAGTAACATGGCATGCGCATGGCAAAATACAGTGCCTTGAAAAAGTATTCATACCCTTGAAATTTTCCACATTTTGTCATGTTATAACCAAAAACGTAAATGTATTTTAATGGAATTTTATGTGATAGACCAACACAAAATAGCACATTATTGTGAAGCGGAAGGAAAATAATAAATGGTATTCCAATTCTTTTTACAAATAAATATGTGAAAAGTGGGGCATGCATTTGTATTCATACCCCCTGAGTCAATACTTTGTAAAACCACCTTTCACTGCAATTACAGCTTCAAGTCTTTTTGGATATGTTTCTACCAGCTTTGCACATCTAGAGAGTGTAATTTTTGCCCATTCTTCTTTGCAAAATAGCTCAATCTCTGTCAGATTGGATGGAGAGCGTCTGTGAACAGCAATTTTCAAGTCTTGCCACAGATTCTCAATTGGATTTAGGTCCGGACTTTGACTGGGCCATTCTAACACATGAATATGCTTTGATCTAAACCAATTTATTGTAGCTCTGGCTGTATGTTTAGGGTCGTTGTCCTGCTGGAAGGTGAACCTCCGCCCCAGTCTCAAGTCTTTTGCAGACTCTAATGCCCCATACACACGATAGGAATTCCGGATGGAAAATGTGTGGTAGGACCTTGTTGTCGGAAATTCTGACCGTGTGTAGGCTCCATCACACATTTTCCATAGGAATTTCCATCACACAAAATTTGAGATCTGGTTCTCAAATTTTCTGACAACAAAATCCGTTGCCGGAAATTCTGATCGTGTGTACACAATTCCGATGCACAAAGTGCCACGCATGCTCGGAATCGAGCAGAAGAGCAGCACTAGCTATTGAACTTAATTTTTCCCGGCTCGTCGTACGTGTTGTACATCACCGCGTTCTTGATGTTCGGAATTTCCGACCAACTTTGCGTAACTGTGTGTATGCAAGACAAGTTTGAGCCAACATCCGTCATAAAAAATCCCATGCATTTTGTTGTCAGAAAATCCTATCGTATGTACAGGGCATAACAGGTTTTCTTCTAAGATTGCCCTGTGTGACGGACCTAGCCGGGACATGGGCTGTTGGAGGGGACTGAGTGCGAGCCTGTTGCCTTACGATTATGGTCCCTGGCAGTTGGGGGAACAGTGCTCTTTGAGCTGCAAGCCTGGGACCCCTGAGCTGGTGATACTTGGATTCAGGTCCATGCTGGCCCCCCAATACACATAGAATCTGTATGTGTATTTGGCATATTAGCAAGAGACGCTAATGTGATGACTCATGAACTCCAGCCACCTGTCTGTTGGGTTAATGAGTATAGTCTGGCTTGTAGAAGCTTTTCACCTATTGTTGTGTGTGCTAATTAACCCTGCAATTGAATGAAGGAGTCCAGTGTTTATTAAGATAATTAGCTCATGCTAATTAGGTTAGGTGTGAGTCATCTAGCTGTATATAAGTGTGACATGTCAAATAAAGATTCATTCCTGATGTAGCCTACATTGGTGTTGTCTGGTGACTGGCTAAGCTAATGGGTCTTGGATTGTGTGGTACCGGACGGAGGAAGCAGTTACGGCGGACATATTGAGTACGAGGTCCGTCACAATTGGCTGGCAGCGGTGGGATCGTGCTTCCTTGTCGTGAACACATCCAAACCATCACCTGGATCCAAGGCCCGGATAGCAGAGGTACAGATACGTCATCATGGAAGAGGAATTCGGAAGGAGGTTGCGAGAGATGCGGATACAGCACAGAGGACCAGTATCGGTGCAGGTCCTGCTGGGATGGTATGATTCTGTTCGCCTACAACTCTGGAAAGAAGCGCTAGCCTGTGAGCAGCGACACCAGGGAAAAGTTCTCCCCTCCATCCATGTAAGGTACTGGTCGCAGTATGAAGTACGAATGCTGTTATTGGGGGAACAACCGAAGCAGGAGTGGACAGCTGAGTTAAGCAGGCTGATCCGGGCAGAAATGCGTTTGGACGAGAGCTACAGAGCCCTCCGTTGGTATGTAGCCCAAGTGTGCGCGTGGACAGCGGATGACAGGCCCACGGAAGGCTTTGATTATAATGGCCTGGGATTGTTGTACTGGAGGCTGTCCGAGGACCCCGACTTTGGGAGTGATCTGGAGTGGCGTTTGGAGGAAATAATGGAGCACAGAGAGGCAGAAGTTGGCTGGGTGAGTCGTGCTCTGTTTGGAACAATTTGTTTGGGGTACTGTGTGGGTACAGGCATTAGAGGACTGGAACCACTGACTAACTTCGGAGTCAACCCGTCTGGGGTCTCCTCCTGTGTTAGTCTCCTGCCGAAAGGGGAGAAATGTGACGGACCTAGCCGGGACATGGGCTGTTGGAGGGGACTGAGTGCGAGCCTGTTGCCTTACGATTATGGTCCCTGGCAGTTGGGGGAACAGTGCTCTTTGAGCTGCAAGCCTGGGACCCCTGAGCTGGTGATACTTGGATTCAGGTCCATGCTGGCCCCCCAATACACATAGAATCTGTATGTGTATTTGGCATATTAGCAAGAGACGCTAATGTGATGACTCATGAACTCCAGCCACCTGTCTGTTGGGTTAATGAGTATAGTCTGGCTTGTAGAAGCTTTTCACCTATTGTTGTGTGTGCTAATTAACCCTGCAATTGAATGAAGGAGTCCAGTGTTTATTAAGATAATTAGCTCATGCTAATTAGGTTAGGTGTGAGTCATCTAGCTGTATATAAGTGTGACATGTCAAATAAAGATTCATTCCTGATGTAGCCTACATTGGTGTTGTCTGGTGACTGGCTAAGCTAATGGGTCTTGGATTGTGTGGTACCGGACGGAGGAAGCAGTTACGGCGGACATATTGAGTACGAGGTCCGTCACACCCTGTATTTGGCTCCATCCATCTTCCCAACAACTCTGACCAGCTTCCCAGTCCCTGCTGAAGAAAAACATCCCCACAACATGATGGTGTGTTCAGGGTGACATGCAGTGTTACTTTTCTGCCACACAGAGCATTTTGCTTTTAGGTCAAAAAGTTAAATTGTGGTCTCATCTGACCATGTCATCCTCTAGCGTCTCACAAATTGCAATCGGGACTTATTATAGCTTTCTTTCAACAATGGCTTTATTTTTGCCACTCTTCCATAAAGGACAGATTTGTGAAGTGCACGACTAATAGTTGTCCTGTAGACAGATTCTCCCACCTGAGCTGTGGATCTCTGCAGCTCCTTCAGAGTTACCATGGAACTCTTGGCTGCTTCTCTGGTTAATGCTCTCCTTGCCCGGCCTGTCAGTTTAGGTGGACAGCCATGTCTTGGTAGGTTTGCAGTTGTGCCATACTCTTTCCATTTCCGGATGATGGATTGAACAGTGCTCTGTGAGATGTTCAAAGTTTGGGATATTTTTTTAGAACCTAACCCTGCTTAAGGCTCGGTTCACACTGGAACCGGCTGCGGATCGCACAGGAACGCTGTTCGTCCCCATTCTCCAGTTCAGGGACGAATCAGGGACAAATCTTTGCCTGAATTCAGCCCTGAAACAGAGCCAATGACGCACAGAGCCAATGATGCTCTGTGCAGTGCGTTCTGCAACCGCCCTGGAGATATGTGAACCAGCTTCATAGAGAGCCAATCACATTCTCCTGCTATGTGAATTGGATGCGGAGAAACACAAATCCAATTTGCATAGGTGTGAACCCGGTCTTAAACTTCTCCACAACTTTATCCCTGACCTTGGCCTTCATGATGCTGTTTTTCACTAAGGTTCTCTAACAAACCTCTGAGTACTTCACAGAACAGCTGTATTTATACTGAGATTAAATTACACATAGGTGTACTCTATTTACTAATTAGTGACTTCTGAAGGCAATTGGTTCCACTAGATTTTAGTTAGGGGTATCAGAGTAAAGGGGGCTGAATACAAATGCACACCACACTTTTCAGGTATTTATTTGTAAAAAAAATTGGAAAACCATTTATCATTTTCCTTCCACTTCACAATTATGTGCCACTTTGTGTTGTTCTATCACATAAAATCCCAATAAAACACATTTACATTTTTGGTTGTAACATGCCAAACCGTGGGTGATATGTTGCCACACATGATTCATAAAAAAAACACAACAAAATTCCCCCATTGTTAGCATAGTTACAAAAAAGCAATATTTGAATATTTTGGCAGTTTCAAATATTAACCACTTCAACTCCAGAAGGTTTACCCCCCCCCCCCCGCTATAAAACATATCCAATAAAAACATGTAAAAAATCTAATTTTTTCATCAATTTTTTTGTACAAAAAATCACAATAAGTGTATATTGAATTGTTTTCGCAAAAGTTTTTTACTAGTAATTGCGGCGATCAGCGGGACTGCGATATTGCGGTGGACAAATCGGACACTAAGTGACACTTTTTAGGGACCAATGACACTAATACAGCGATCAGTGCTAAAAAATATGCACTGTAACACTGGCAGGCAAGGGGTTAAAATGGTTGTAAATTCTCATGGTTTTTCCCCTTAATGCATTCTATACAATAAGGTGAAAAACCTTATGTGCTGCAGCTGGGGGGGGGGGGGGGGGGGGGGGGG
>CM053026.1:540659957-540675178 GCA_028564925.1 Lithobates sylvaticus
GAGGCCTATCCAGAAGCAAGAAAGCAGCGTAGGGTTGGGACTGCTGCTTGCAGTCCAACCATAAGTGACGGTTCTGCCGACCAGAGAACCAGTCGTGGTTGGATTCAGAGGGGAAGCTGTCGCCATTTAAGTGACCTTCCACCTTATTACCAGGAACCACAGTGTGTAGCTGAATCAAGTACTGGAGCAGTATTCTCACTAACCGGGGACGGTGAAGAATTGGGAGACTTCAGCAGGTGTCAAGCCAGGGACCCAGCCAGCAGAGGTGACACTTGCAGAGCAGCCTTGTGTGCCAAGCCAGGGACCGAGCAGGCCAGTGGGGTGAAGTTGAGCAGTATCTGTGATTGCCAAGCTAGGGACCCAGCAGGGAAGTGGGAAGTAACGCTTGAGGAAGATACTCAGTGAGAAGGTTGGAAGAGCTCGGGAGATCCAGTGGCAGTGGATCAGCAGGTCTAGTGAGAGAGACTGGGAGCCCAGTGGAGTGAAGATCTACAAGAAGTGATTGTAGAGGAACTACAGAAGTTTGTTACAACTTTTGTTAGAAACTGTTATGCCGCGTACACACGAAGGGACTATCCCGCGGATTGTCCGCCGGACAATCCCCTCGTGTGTGGGCCTTCGACGGACTTTTTTTCCCAAAAGTCCAGCGGACTAGGTTTTAAGTTTTGTTTTAAAATTATCCGCTGGACTTGGCAGTCCGGCGGACCATACGGCCGTCTGTAGTATGGTCCGGCGGACCAAAAAGGACGCATGCTCAGTAGCAAGTATTTTTCTTTTTCTAGTCCCGTCATACGTGCTGTACGTCATCGCGTGAACCGCCGGACTTTTAGCGTGATCGTGTGTGGTCAAGTCCGTTCGCTTTCAAGTCCGCCGAAGCCCAGCTGGAAAGTCCGGCGGATTGTCCGCTGGACTAGGTCCGGTGGACAAAGTCCCTTCGTGTGTACGCGGCATTATAAGACTGTGCCATAGGAGACAGCAATCCTACTTATGCAGATGTGGTGTCTTGCTGGATGCCTTTCCCTGCATGGCTGTCTACCTAAACAAGTCTCTGAGTCTGCTAATTAACATTGCAACTACTAAAGGGTGTCCTGGCCCTAAACCCTCTCTCCTACAGTTCTGTGTAAGAGAAAATAAATCTCTTTACATTCAAGAAGAGTCTGGCACCCATGAATCTACCTTGCACTACACCCACTATGCCTTGTAACCCACTTTACATAGAAGGAGATAACTATTAGGCCTAAAGAAGCCCAGGACCTTGCTACACTGTTAATCAACTTCTGGGCCGCATCCTGACTGATGGCAGCCCATTCTTGCATAATCAATGATTGGAGTTTATCAGAATTTGTGGAGGTTTTTTTTTGTTCACCCGCGTTTTAAAGATTGACCACAAGTTCTCAATGGGTTTAAGGTCTTGAGAATTTCCTGGCCACGAACCCAACATTTCAATGTTTTGTTCCCCAAGCCACTTAGTTATCACTTTGGCCTTATGGCAAGGTGCTCCATCATGCTGGAAAAGGCATTTATCGTCACCAAACTGTTCTTGGATGGTTGGAAGAAGTTGCTCTCGGAGGATGTTTTTGTACCATTCTTTATTCATGGCTGTGTTCATAGGCAAAATTGTGAGGGAGCCCACTCCCTTGGCTGAAAAGCAACCCCACACATGAATGGTCCCAGGATGCTTTGCTGTTGGCATGACACAGGACTGATGGCAGCGCTCACCTTTTCTTCTCCGGACAAGGTTTTTTCCAGATGCCCCAAACAATCGGAAAGGGGATTCATCAGAGAAAATGAATTTACCCCGTCCTAAGCAGTCTAATCCCTGTACCTTTTGCAGTTATCAGTCTGTCCCAGAGGTTTTTCCTGGAAAAAAGTGGCTTCTTTGCTGCCCTTCTTGACACTAGGCCATCCTGCAAAAGTCTTCACCTCACTGTGCATTCAGACAAAATCAAACCTGCCTGCTGCCATTCCTGGGCAAGCTCTGCACTGGTAGTGGCCCGATCCCGCAGCTGAATCAACTGTAGGAAGCGGTCCTGGAGCTTGTTCGACTTTCTTGGGCGCCCAAAAGCCTTCTTCACAAAAGCAGTGGAAATTTTTTTATGGGATTAAGTTCATTTTCATGGCAAAGAGGGACTTTGCAATTAATTGCAATTCATCTGATCACTCTTCATAACATTCTGGAGTATATGCAAATTGCCATCATAAAAACTGAGGCAGCAGACTTTGTGAAAGTTAATATATGTATCATTCTCATAACGTTTGTCCAGGGCTGTTGATAGCCTTTTTAAGTATGTTCCCACAATGTTAATGATGATAAAACATTAATAACAACAATAATAATATTATATGACTTGATACTTCCTCAGCCCATAACTTAGTATAGCAAAGTACTTGTGAATAGAGACAGCAGAAGTTACTTGCGTAGCTTACTGCAATAAGTTGCTTAGATGTTCTTACTTATTTTTGTACTATGTATTTTAAGTTCACTTGGCAGCAGGATTCTCCGGTTCTATATATGTCTATCCGCATATCTGCTCGCCTCTATTTAAACATGAGTCCATGTGTCCATCTGGTAACCCATACCATGAACATCTGACATGTTTGGCAGAAATACTGGCAAAAATTATCACTGATTTAATTGGTACTAGAAATAAGCTATCGCAGATGTAGGTATTTTTTTTTTTTTTTTTCATTCAGTGTAAAGATTCCTAAACATAAAACCAAAATGAATTCATTTAAAATCATAGTGTTGTATTTTGTCCATATTACTTTTTTGTGTGCATTTGTATTAATTTAAAATAGGAATGCATGGTAGAGAGGAACCTTGACATGGTAAGCAACTTTCACATTTTTTTTCTTTTAATTGTATGCAACCAAAGACCTCTGTCTTTAATTAATACACAGATTAGCAGGGCTGTGTACTGATAACTTATGCGCTGAATTTTACACAATTAAGATTGCCTAAAGAAATTCAGTTGTCTTCTTCAAATAAACACAGAAGCAAACAAATGTTTGTGCAGCTGGAGCTTATGGTCAGCTTATAAAGTACAGTATACCTGCTTATTTTTCAACACCTTTTTCCAAAATGAAGTACACACTAGTACGACTCTAAAGTCTTGTGATCTGCAGAGTGACTTTCATGTGACTTATTACACTCTATGGCACTCAAGCCAAAAGCAAGTCTTATCAAAGTAGTGAAGGAACCTATTTTAAGATGCTGCAAATTTAGTAACATAGATTGTAAAGGGTGCCATTAAAATAAATGGGTTTCGACTTATCATGCGACTATGTGTCTCGAGTCACATGACAAGTCACACTAGTTTGAACCGAGCCTAAGAAGTCGCAGTTAAGAATGGCAAATGTGTATTGAATCATCTGTACAAGTTGGTTTGTGCAAAAGAAAGTATCACAGCTGAATGTAGGCTACTAACTGATTACCATAAAAAGACAGCTAAATTGGAATAATTGACTAATTGGTCTTTTTCTATGCCCATGAAAAGTACGGTAACTTTTTTGGTCATGTTTGTTGCCCCTTTAACCACTTGCTTACCAGGCACTTACACCCCCCTCCCATCCAGACCAATTTTCAGCTTTCGGTGCTCTCACGCTTTGACTGACAATTACTCAGTCACGCAACACTGTACCCAAATGAATTTTTTGTCCTTTTTTTCCCACAAATAGAGCTTTCTTTTGGTGGTATTTGATCACCTCTGTGTTTTTTATTTCTTGCGCTATAAATGAAAAAAGACCGAAAATTTCGAAAAAAAAAAAAGCATTTTTCTTAGTTTCTGTGATACAATTTAGGAAATTATTAATTTTTCTTCATAAATTTTGGCCACAATTTATACTCCTACATATCTTTGGTAAAAAATAACCCAAATTAGTGGATATTATTTGGTCTTTGTGAAAGTTACAGACTCTACAAACTGTGGTGCGAATTATACAAAATTGATCACACCTGATGCACTGGTGACCGATCTCATTTCTTGCGACCCGAACAAGCCAGGAAAGTGCAAATACCCCCCAAATGACCCCTTTTTTGAAAGTAGACAAGGTATTTAGTAAGAGGCATGGTGAGCTTTTTGATGTTGTCATTTTTTCCCACAATTCTTTGCAAAATGAATTATTTTTTTATTTTTTATTTTTTTTCTACAAAATTGTCATTGTAATAGGTTACACCCCAAAATAAATTCTGCTACTCCTCCTGAGTATTACGATACCACATGTGTGGGACTTTTACACAGCCTGGCCACATAGAGAGGCCCAACATGCAGGGAGCACCATCACGTGTTCTAGGAGCATAAATTACACATCTAAATTGTTGACTACCTATTACACTTTTGAAGGCCCTGGAGCACCAGGACAATGGTGGCACTGATGGCACTGATGACACGTGACACTGACGTGGCACTGATGACACGTGACACTGACGTGGCACTGATGACACGTGACACTGACGTGGCACTGATGACAGATGGTACTAATACAGGGCACTGATGACAGATGGTACTAATACGGGGCACTGATGACACATGACACTGATGACAGATGGCACTAATATGTGGCCTTGTTGAGAGATGGCACTCATACATGGCACTGATATCACGTGGCACTAATATGTGGCACTGATGAGAGATGGCACTAATACGTGGCACTGATGACACATGACACTGATGACAGATGGCACTGATACATGGCATTGATGACAGGTGACACTGATAGCAGATGGCACTAATACGTGACACTGATGACAGATGGCACTAATATGTGGCACTGATGACAGATGACACTAATGACAGGTGGCACTGACGACAGGTGGCACTGACTACAGATGGCACTGACTACAGATGGCACTGACTACAGATGGCACTGACTACAGATAGCACTGGGCACAGATGGCACTGGGGATGGCACTGGGCACAGATGGCATTGGGGACAGATGGCATTTGCAGATGGCATTGGGGACATATGGTTATGGCAATTGGCATTGGGGGCAGATTGCAGTGGTGGCAGTGGGCACAGATGGCATTTCGTTTATTTATTTTGTTAAACTTACGGCGCTGCAGCCGTTCATCTCCTCCTCCTCACACGCTGTCTCTGTGTGAGGAGGGGGAGCGGCGCTGAGAGATGATCTCATATGTTTACATATGAGATCATCTCTCATTGGCCAGGGCGATCGCGCTGTAAACGGCCGCTGTGATTGGCCGTTTACAGCGATCTGTGATTGGCCGTGTCCGAGGGACACGGCCAACACAGAATTTCCCTGCTGCGCGCTCGTGAGCGCGCACAGGGAACGAGGAAAGGGGAGGCCGTCATATGACGGCCTCCCGGGATTTCACATCCGCGCTGTGGCCGTCATTCGGCTATGGCCGGATGTGAAGTGGTTAATGCCTTGAATGCAATAGGTTAATTGGACCTTGCACTAAAACACAAGGCCTGCTTATGTGATGGCCCTTACCACCTGATTACAAAATGCTAAAGGTAAGCTATAAAAAAAAGTCCAAGATTGTTCAGCCGAACACCCTTCAGTTCGCAGCAGAACATGCGAACAGGCAAAAAAAATTTGTACGAACACCATTAAAGTCTATGAGACACGTACATGAAAAATCAAAAGTGCTAACCTTAAAGGCTTATATATGCATGTTATTGCCATAAAAAGTGTTTGGGGACCCGGGTCCTGACCCAGGGGAGTTTTCGGGAGCAGTGATTTTAATAATGCTTAAAGTGAAACAATAACAATTTTATATTTCTTTAAATATCGTGACTGGGGGGTCTCCTTGGTCTGCCTGTAAAGTAGTGCATCTTTCCCATGTTTATAACAGTACCCCAGCAAAATTAAATTTCGAATGGAAAAAATGTCTTTTAAAACTGCTCGCGGCTATAATGTATTGTCGGATCCCGGCAATATAGATAAAAATCCACCCCAGTCCATTACCAGGCCCTTTGAATATTAAGAGGAACTCCACACCAACATTTTTAAAAAAATTACGTCGGGGTCCCCCAGGCATTATATAATATGAAAAGCAGTATATATACTATTCAGCCTGCCCTTTATAATCTGCAGAAAAATTGGGCCTTAGGTGTTGGTTTTGCCAGAACACTGTAACCCCTCACAGTTACTCTTGTTGGGCGAAAGAATGGGCCCTGCTGTGAAATATTATATCAAAAATTTTAATTACATGGCCCTGTTAAACAGGGGCAGAAAAATTGGGCCTTTGGTTTTGGAGGCGCCAGAACACTGTAACCCCTCACAGTTACCCTTTTCTGGTGCAGGAACAGGCCCTGCTATGAAATATTATATCAAAAATATTATATAAAAAAATATAGCAATTTGGCCAAGCTAGCATTTAGACGCCGAGCATGTGGATGGCCGGGACCAAATTTCTTTTTATGGTTCAGCAACTGAGGTAGGGAAATTTGCTTGCTAAAATCAAGTGGATGTGTACTGCTAGCGGATTGGTTGCAAGTACTTGGGACACCTATTGCTATACCTTCATTCCTCTCAGTGCAAGATTTTGAGAGGACTGTAGGTATAGTAGGGTTGGAGATCCCAGATGTGGAGCAAAGAGAAGTCCAGCTTTTTCTATTATGTGGGTCTTTCAAGTGCTGTTGCCAACAGACTGCATGGCAGGTCGTCATATGTCTGGTCAAGCATGTGGTACCCAAGCGGCTGCTGTTCTGGCCACGCTTGATCTGCTTCAGGTTGTAAACAGCAATTGTGCGATCTGCTGCACACGTTTCAAAAAGGCCCACACTAAGGAATTTTTAAAAGTCAGCGGGGAGTCAGCAGGGTCCTGCACCTGCGGAGCTCTGCGATGTGATGCAATAGGGTGGATGCCCTTAAGCTGCCCCCTAGAGGACATCCTGCCTTGTTGGAGTTGTGCCTCCTCCTCACTTTCCACCTCTCTTCTCTCAGGCACCCAAGTACAGTCAGTGACCTCATCATCCCCTCCCTCCTCATCACTGGAGCAAATTTAGCAGTATGGTGCAGCTGGGGGAACATGACTGCCAGTTTCTTGTCCTTCTGTGGCACCTCCTCTATCTAGGCTCAAGTTACTCCCTTCCTCAACTTGTGAACCAACATGGGAGCCTTCAAATTGCTGCACATCCTCCAGCAGCATATAACCAACACTGTGGTCAAATAATTCTGGGGACTCCTCTGTGGATGATGGTGGGGCTACGTAAGGAGTGACTGCGGACAAGGAGCCAGTGGAATAAGCCACTTTGGCAGCTGCAATGGAAGGCAAACTACTCTGAGCCTGGGTGACAGAGGATGAGGAGGATGAGGACGGCTTTGTTATCCTCTCCACCAACTCTTCTGCTTGTTGTGGCTCAATAACAGCAAAAACAAAGGACAATCGTGCCCCATGGCCACCTGCAGAGGATGCACCATGTCCACGACCACCACTGTTGACTGTAAACACAGAGGCTGCTTGTCCTCTTTTAGTGGCCTGTGAGCATCTGCCTCTCCTTAGTGGCCTTCCGGACATGATGTACAGTGGTGTGAAAAAGTGTTTGCCCCCTTCCTCATTTCCTGTTCCTTTGCATGTTTGTCACACTTAAGTGTTTCGGAACATCAAACCAATTTAAACAATAGTCAAGGACAACACAAGTAAACACAAAATGCAATTTGTAAATGAAGGTGTTTATTAAAGGTGAAAAAAAATCCAAGCCATCATGGCCCTGTGTGAAAAAGTGATTGCCCCCCTTGTTAAAACATACTATAACTGTGGTTGTCCACACCTGAGTTCAATTTCTCTAGCCACACCCAGGCCTGATTATTGCCACACCTGTTCACAATCAAGGCATCACTTAAATAGGAGCTGCTTGACACAGTAAGGTCCACCAGAAGATCCTTAAAAGCTACACATCATGCCGAGACCCAAAGAAATTCAGGAACAATTGAGAAAGAAAGTAATTGAGATCTATCAGTCTGGAAAGGGTTATAAAGCCATTTCCAAAGCTTTGGGAATCCAGCGAACCACAGTGAGAGCCATTATCCACAAATGGCGAAGACATGGAACAGTGGTGAACCTTCCCAGGAGTGGCCGGCCGCCCAAAATTACCCCAAGAGCGCAGCGACGACTCATCCAAGAGGTCACAAAAGACCCCACAACAACGTCCAAGGAACTGCAGGCCCTACTTGCCTCAGTTAAGGTCAGCGTTCATGCCTCCACCATCAGGAAAAGACTGGGCAAAAATGGCCTGCATGGCAGAGTTCCAAGAGAAAACCACTGCTGAGCAAACAGAACATCAAAGCTCGTCTCAATTTCTCCACAACACATCTTGATGATCCCCAAGACTTTTGGGACAACATTCTGTGGACCGATGAGACAAAAGTGGAACTCTTTGGAAGGTGTGTGTCCAAGTATATCTGGCGTAGAAGGAACACTGCATTTCAGAAAAAGAACATTATACCAACAGTAAAATATGGTGGTGGTAGTGTGATGGTCTGGGGCTGTTTTGCTGCTTCAGGACCTGGAAGACTTGCCGTGATAAAAGGAACTATGAATTCTGCTGTCTACCAAGAGATCCTGAAGGAGAATGTCCGACCATCTGTTCGTGTACTCAAGCTGAAACGAACTTGGGTTCTGCAGCAGGACAATGATCCTAAACACACCAGCAAGTCCACCACCGAATGGCTGAAGAAAAACAAAATGAAGACTTTGGAGTGGCCTAGCCAAAGTCCAGACCTGAATCCTATTGAGATGTTGTGGTATGACCTTAAAAAGGCCGTTCATGCTCGAAAACCCTCTAATGTAACTGAATTAGGACAATTCTGCAAAGATGAGTGGGCCAAAATTCCTCCAGGACGCTGTAAAAGCCTCATTGCACGTTATCGCAAACGCTTGGTTGCAGTTGTTGCTGCTAAGGGTGGCCCAACCAGTTATTAGGTTTAGGGGGCAATCACTTTTTCACACAGGGCCATGATGGTTTGGATTTTTTTTCACCTTAAATAATAAACACCTTCATTTACAAATTGCATTTTGTGTTTACTTGTGTTGTCCTTGACTATTGTTTAAATTGGTTTGATGTTCCGAAACACTTAAGTGTTCAACACTATTTAGCACATCCTCAGCGATAAACAAAATGAAATATTCTTAAATGTTTAGATCAGCGGTAAACCTAAAGAGGTGGAGATGTACCTGAACAACATGGGAGAAGTCAAAGATCATGGGGCACATCGTGTCGCCCCTCATACCTGATTTAAACCTTTAATTGCTGTACTACCGTGTCGCAATCGTGTGCATTGTACAGCAATCATAGGTTTAAACTGCTTTTCAGAGGAGCAGCAGTGCCTGCTGCACTTGTGAATAAGCCTTTTGTTGAATTCAATAGCGGCACCCTTAGGGCTCATTCACACATAAAATTGGGTGGTAGTAAAACCCTGCTGTTGAATCAGGGTTTTACCGCCCACAATACCTACCCCATTTAGCTGCGGAGGCATCAGCCAAAGGTGTACACATGCCGCAGCAAGAATTAGGCCCCCTGTTGCTTTTGGTGGGTGCTACTGCCTGCCAATTGGGACCCATTCAAGTAAATGGAGCCAATCTGCAAGTGCCCCGCAACTGCATGCTTCTGCCGGGTCCATGGGGTTAAATCAGGTGGTGAGAAAGCAACACAATGCTGCCTGCTTTACCCCTTGTTTGCTGTACTGTATGAGGTTGCAGGGAACTTGCAGAGTGGCCTCATTCACTTGAATGGGTCATGCTTGGCAAGTGCTACACCCACCCACCATGACAGGACGTATAACTCCTGCTGTGGCTGTGACATGTGTACACCCCTGCCCACTGCAGCTGAAGAGGGTTTGGTTAGGGCCAGGTTAAAAAAAACTCGTGTTAACTATGGGGTTTTACCACCCCACAAACTGCAAATGTAAATTAACCCTTATGCCGCGTACACACGATCGGAATTCTCGTCAGAAAAAACTCTGACGGTTTTTCCAACGGAATTCCGCTCAAGCTGTGTTGCCTACACACGATCACACCAAATTCCGACGGTCAATAACACAGCGGCATAACACGCGTTCGACAGCACTATAAAAGGGAAGTTTAATGCGTCCGAGCATGCGTCGAATTGTTTCCGAGCATGCGTCGGAATTTTGCGTGTCGGAATTGCCTACACACGTTCGGAAAATCCGATAGAAAGGTTTTCCGTCGGAAAAATTGAGAACAGGTTCTCAATTCAAAGTCCGTCAGAAATTCCGATAGAAAAACACCGTTGACCATACACACGGTCGGAAAATCCGATGAAAAGCTCCCATCGGACTGTTTCCATCGGAAATTCCGACCGTGTGTATGCCGCATTACTGTTCTGAGCCCCCTATAAGGCTGCTTTCACACTGATGTGCTGCTGTTTAATGCATCTGCAACTTTCCTGGGTTTGCTGCATTTGCCATAGACTTCTATTATATCCTTTAGGTGTGGTGCACTTTCTGAAAGCACACCAAATTCCAGCATTCATAGCTCACCAATTCTGCAGGATATACTAGAAATCTATAGCTAAGAGCAGAAAACCCACAGGAAAGCTGCAGGTTTAATGCACTGCACCCATGGTGTGAGGTAAACTGCAGTGCATCAGTGTGAAAGCAGCCCTACACTATTCTGCCCAGTGTATTGCTTCACACTGACCTGAAGATCTCTGTTTTCCTCCTGCTGGCACCACTTTGGCAACCTCTAGCCGGGATAAGAGGTGGAGTGCAGTTGCTTTTCATCCACATGGGACAGGAGCCGGCACTACAGAATTGCACTCTGTTTTATGCTCTAGAATGGCGGGTCAGCAAGCCCAGACCGCAATCTACCAGTCACCTGGCTGCAATCTACTGGTAGATTGCGATCTACAAGTTGCTGACCCCTGGTTTAGATAATGTATCTCCAACACTGTATACTGTAGTGATGGTCAGTAAAAACTGTATTTCAGCTTATGTATTATAGACCCTGTTAGTGGATACAGCAGAAGATCCCCATCACTGTTGCCCTACCCTTTCTTGTGAAGGTGTCAGCTTACATTATCGGTTCGCTTCACCTGCATTTTTCTGGGGTACTACATTTCACCTGTAAATACTAGTTTCATTTAAGTCATCTTCCTCCCCTGCCTTTCCTGTGAATTGAGACCAAAACAGGTGTGGGTTGTTTTTTTACACTGGCTGACAATCTGTGCATTGACTTACGCCTTCCTGCAGAACCTCCCATTTCCCATATGGAATGGGTATTTCTAATATCTCTAGAAGCGAAACAAGTAGTAAGTTACAATTAAATTTGCTAAAGCCCTTGTAATTCATGTCAGTAGCCTATTTTTCTTTTTTTGCATCCCCCACTCCGGTACAAATACTTGTCCCTCTCCCAATGAAGTGTCCCAAGTTTCATTGTATCAGGGACTGCTTTGGGCGGTCTCTTTGCTGGATTGGGTTGTCTCTTTGCTATATGGGGATGTCTCTTTGCAAGATTAGGATATCTCTTTGGCATAGTCGTGGGGCAGGAAACCCTGGAGAGGACAAACAGGCTGAATCCTGCCTCTGCCCTGCCGAAGGTAGGACTGTGCAGGGGAGGCAGAGAGTAAGAGGGGACACTGTGATTAGAGAGAAAGGGGGAGGGGCATGACTGCAAGGGACACTTTAATGGGGGGGGTTGTGATTGCTAGGGGCACTGTGATATAAAGGGGACTGCACTGTAAAGGGGCACTGTAATCATTAGTATCCCTTTACACAGGGCTGTCTTAATAGCATCATGGGCCCCTGGGCTGGGTAATGCTCTGGGGCCCCTACAATGAACACAGCGCAGGTAAACCAACATCAAGTAGGTAGGAGGCAGACAAGCAGAGCTTCCCCTTTTGAGTTGAGCTCTGCATTAACTACATGAACAATCATTCTATACATAAAAGGAACAGTGGGAATATACTACATACATAAAGTAACATAGCTGTCCTGTGCATATAATATATCTGCTAGATTGATGCCTCCCCAGCACGATGGCCCCTCTACACCCTATATATCCCCCCAGCACTCTGGCCCCTCTACATCCCAGATATCCCCCCAGCACTCTGACTCCTCTACATCCCATATATCCCCCCAGAACTCTGACCCCTCTATATCCCAGATATCTCCCCAGCACTGTGACCCCTCTACATCCCAGATATCCCCCCAGCACTCTGACCTCTTCACACCCAGGATATGCCCCCCCCCCAGCACTCTGACCTCCCAGCCCTCTGATCCCTCTACACCCCAGATATCCCCCCAGCACTCTGACCCCTCTACATCCCAGATATCCTCCCAGCACTCTGACCCCTCTAAACCCGAGATATCCCCCCAGCACTCTGACCCCTGTACACCACAGATATCCCCCAGCACTATGAACTCTCTACACCCCAGATATCCCCCCAGCACTCTGACCCCTCTACACCCCAGATATCCCCCCCGCACTCTGACCCCTCTACACCCCAGATATCCCCCAAATACTCTGACCCTTCTACACCCCAGATATCCCCCCAGCACTCTGACCCCTCTACACCCCAGATATCCCCCCAGCACTCTGACCCCTCTACACCCCAGATATCCCCCCAAATACTCTGACCCTTCTACACCCCAGATATCCCCCCAGCACTCTGACCCCTCTACACCCCAGATATCCCCCAGCACTCTGACCCCTCTACACCCTAGATATCTCCCCAGCACTCTGACCCCTCTACATCTCAGATATCCCCCCAGCACTCTGACCCCTCTACACCCCAGATCTCCCCCAGCACTCTGACCCCTCTACACCCTAGATATTCCCCCAAGCACTGTTACCATATACCATAAGATACCCCTTGTATTGTGACCCCACTACATCCCTGATACCCCCTACACTGTGGCTTCTCTATATCCCTGATACCTCTAGCACTATAGCCACCCAAGCTACCCCAAACATTGCTACCCCCTATACAACCCAAATCCCCCCTCAGTATTGTTTTCCCCCATACACCCTTGATATCCCCCAGCACTATTATTGCATCCATGTAGTACCCCCTTTTCCAGTGGAGATACAGTGCATGTAAACTTTTGACTATGTGCCCACCTCCAGCACTGGAGTCTCCTATACCAATCAAGCAGGCAGAAGGAGGGGTGGAAGAGGGAGCATCCCTCCGGGCATTCCAAGCCCTTCGGTGCAAACAGTGCTGGACAGCTGGGCTCACCATGACACCATCCACAATGCTACATCCACAGGTGGGTTCTCAGTGCTGCTGACTCAGCAGCTCCCACTCCAGCTCCTACCCTGCAGCCTTTGAGTCCCGAGCATTCAAGCTGCATGGGGCGGGGTCAGAGCATCACTGGCACTCCGGCCCTGCACCTCCCTGCTGGCTGTTAAATAATAGGTATCGTTCTGCACAGCACGGCGCACTGCTGCCAGCCTGCCTCCCCTGTGTATCTATCACTCTAAATGCCATCATGGGGCCCCTAATTTTGGCTCAAGGACCAGCTGCTTTTGGGAAAGTGCAGGGCCCCTGGGCAGTGCTCCAGGTGTGCCCACTCATTAACACAGTCCTGCCTTTACAGTAGAGTCCCCATCATATCACAGTGTCCCTTTAACTTACAGTGCAGAGGACCGACTCTGTGACTATCCCATCACCAACCCCATCACCAACCGCCCCCTCGAACACCTGCCCCAGACCCCTTCCCCCCTTGGAAAAATTGGTTTCTCAGTCTAAAATGCCCGGGCCTATTTTCTGTCCCAGACTGGGCCTTGGTACTTCTTATGCCCCATATACACGGTCGGAAAATCCGACCACAAAATCCGTCTGATTTTTTCCAACGGACTTTGTCCGAAATTGGTGTTGCATACACACGGTCGGACAAAGTTATCGGAAAATCCGATCATTCTGAACGTGATGACGTTCGTCCGTTACGACGGGACTACGTTCACGTTAGTAGCCAATAGCTTTGGTCTCATAATTTGATTTGAGCATGCATGGCACTTTGTCCGTCGGAATTCTCGACACAAGATCGGAAAAAGTCTGATAGGATTTTGTTGACGGAAAATTTGAGATCCTGCTCTCAAATTTTTTCCGTCGGAAATTCCAAAGGAAAAAGTCCGATGGAGCCCACACACGGGCGGATTTTCCGACAACATGGTCCGATCGGACATTTTCCATCGGAATTTCTGACCATGTGTACGGGGCATAAGTATGATGGAACATGTGACTTACTCCTAGTCCTCTAATGTGACAATACTAGTGCTGGGTGATTGGCCCAATGCTGTCCAATGGGATAGACTAGAGAACCTAAACAGGATTTCCTTTCCTTGTACAAATCATGGCCAACCCAACAAGATGCAGGAAGAATGTAAAGGCTAAAGATGGAGCTGGATTACAGTGAGCGGAAAGCAAAAAAAGCTGTGCCCAGCGTCAGATATATATTTTGGATATCAAAGTAGAGGAGATTAAATACAGTTATGGGCAATTTAGAAAAACAAGTTTATTTTTATGTGACTGTATAAGAATTATATTGCAAGCTCCATTGCGGTAGTTACCCCATATGGGGACTAAGGTTGACCACTCACATTGTTCTTTCTTTATTCCTGTGAATTATTGCATATTTTCTAGTAGTAATTGGATGGTGCACAAAACCTGATACCTAGAGTAATCCAAGTCACAGATATTTTCAAGCATTGTGGATAATCTCTGCCACATGTTTTTTTCTTGCACAACATAAAAAAAAAAAAGATTTGCACAATCAGGACTGAATATTACAGCAGCATCTGGGGCTCAGCAATTTGTCAAGAATACTAGATCTGCCTATTTATGTGAATGTGAATGTGAATGGACAAAGTTGCAGGGTAGAACGCCAAGTAACAGAGTTATCATAACAGAGCTATTACCGGTACTCAGTAAGTACAGGAAAAAAAAAAAACATTCAAAATACAGGCATTTGTGACACTTCTATGGAATTAATGCAATTAATTCATAATTTTATTTTTAAAAAGAATGAAAAACATTCTTTTACAAGTATATAGGATCCAAAAAAAAAAAAAAAAAAACCCCAAGCTAAATATTTTCTTTTATAGCGTATCCATATATCTGACAAGAAGGTATAAACATGATAAAATCCTACAATGAACCTTGAATCTATAAAAATATTTGGACTGCTTATGCTACAATGCAGGCAGGTTTCCTGCTGCCTATAAAATATATAGTCTGGGAGAAGTTGTCCATACGTTCTTGATGCGGAGCCAAATTAATCTTCAAAGCGA
>CM053026.1:540675655-540772781 GCA_028564925.1 Lithobates sylvaticus
TGTGTGGCCACCATTATTTTCCAGCACTGCCTTAACCCTTTTGGGCATGGAGTTCACCAGAGCTTTACAGGTTGCCACTGGAGTCCTCTTCCACTCCTCCTTGATGACATCACTGAGCTGGTGGATGTTAGAAACCTTGAGCTCCTCCACCTTTCAGTTTGAGGATGCCCCACAGATGCTCAATAGGGTTTAGGTCTGGAGACATGCTTGGCCAGTCCATCACCTTTACCCTCAGCTTCTTTAGCAAGGCAGTGGTGGTCTTGAAGGCGTGTTTGGGGTCGTTATTTTGGAATACTGCCCTGCGGCCCAGTCTCCGAAGGGAGGGGATCATGCTCTGCTTCAGTATGTCACAGAACATGTTGGCATTCATGGTTTCCTCAATGCACTGTAGCTCCCCAGTGTTAGCAGCACTTATGCATCCGCAGGCCATGACACTCCCACCACCATGATTGACTGTAGGCAAGACACACTTGTCTTTGTACTCCTCACCTGGTTGCCCCCACACATACTCGACACCCTCTGAACCAAATAAGTTTATCTTGGTCTCATCAGACCACAGGACATGGTTCCAGTAATCCATGTCCTTAGTCTGCTTGTCTACAGCAAACTGTTTGCAATATGACACTGAGCACGTGCACTCAACTTCTTTGGTCGGTCAAGGCGAGGCCTGTTCTGAGTGGAACCTGCCCTGTTAAACCGCTGTATAGTCTTGGCCACCATGCTGCAGCTCAGTTTTAGGGTCTTGGCAATCTTCTTATAGCCTAGGCCATTTTTATGTAGAACAACAATTCTTTTTTTCAGATCCTCAGAGAGTTCTTTGCTATGAGATGCCATGTCGAACTTCCAGAGACCAGTATGAGAGAGTGAGAGCGATAACACCAAATTTAACACACCTGCTCCCCATTCACACCTGAGACCTTGTAACACTAATGAGTCACATGACACTGGGGAGGGAAAATGGCTACTTGGGCCCAATTTGGAAATTTTCGCTTAGGGGTGTACTCACTTTTGTTGCCAGCGGTTTAGACATTAATGGTTGTGTGTTGAGTTATTTTGAGGGGACAGCAAATTTACAGTTATACAAACTGTACACTCTACTCTACACTCCTTAACATTGTAGCAAAGTGTAAATTCTTCAGTGTTGAAAAGATAGAAGAAAATATTTACAAAAATGTGAGGGGTGTTTGTTACCCCAACACTTCATATTCCTGATGTGCCTGCTGTACCATGTACTTGTATAAAAAAAAGTATCCTGTTTTCTTTGTATTGCTTCCTTTATGTGACATCCCTGGTGTTCCTGCCAGTCCCTCTGCTTTCCTAATAAAAACTGACTCTAGCTCTGCTGGGAACTCAGTGTGCTCTCCTCCAATGATCAGACTTGTCCTGACATGCAACCACTGTACAGCCATTCACTGGGAAGACCGCTGTACTGTTGCTTCTCTTCCCCCCAGCTCTTATGTAGCTGAGAAAAGAGTGTGATCATTATTGAAAAAAATAAAAAAAGGGGGGGGGAAGGTATTTATAATTTTTCTATATCTATACAAAAATGTTTTGCCTTTCATTTATATTTTAAACTGAATGGGTTGTTTTACAAGGTGATTGTTTACAATCACTTTAACAAAATCACAATGGGCACCTGTAAAAAAAAGTGTGTTTTCATTCAGGAGTGACAGCAGGGTATCCTCCTATCGTTTTGTCCTGGTGACAATTGTCTGCAGAAAAGTGAAGAGAAGAGGTGAGTGGAATTTCCCCAGTGGGGACACAAATTAGGGATTTCCCCACACTTTAGGAAAATTTCCGCTTACTTTCTGTTTTGTCTTTGAGGCACAAACAGTAATACACACCTAATGCCTAGCACACACGGGCCAAATATTGGGAGACATTGGCCTTTTTTATTGAAGTGACCGATGTCTCCCGACATTTGGCCCATGTGGATGCCAGCCGGTCCGTCCGAAGTCAGCCGTTTGGCCGCCTTCTGTCGGATGAGCAAGCTGGAAAACCAGCAGCCGACCGAATGGCTGAGAGTGCTGACTGGACTGTTCTGGCACCTGTGGCATCTAGGGTTGCCACCTCATCCCTTTAAAACCTGAACACATATTAATTACACCGGTTCTGTGGCTGATTAAGGTGCCTTATCTGCATTCAATTATCCTCAGAACCTGTGTAATTCATATGTGTTCCAGTTTAAAGGGATGAGGTGGCATCCCCCTGTCAAAACACAACAGCTCAGCGGGGGAGATGGATGTACTAACATTGCACTGTTAGTACAGCTGCTCTGACCGGAGCTGTTATTTCATTTTTTTGTATTTCAACCCGCTGAGTTGAGCGAAAAAAACTATTATTATGCTGCATACACACGATCGCATATTTCGACAACCAAACCGTGGATTTTTTTTTCCGACGGGTGATGGCTCAAACTTGTCTTGCATACACATGGTCGCACAAATGTTGACAGAAATTTCCGATCGCCAAGAATGCGCTGACATACAACACGTACGACGAGCCGAGAAAAATTTTGTGCGTCAGAACTGCATATACACGTTCAGAGACAGCTGCAGAAGCTATAGGTTCCCACTGCTTTCAATCACAGCCAGTGAGGAGGGAGCAGGGGTGGGACAGAGCAACACTCTGTGTGTCAATGAACACACAGAGTTGTTCGGGAGTGAGCCCACACACATACCCCAATAGAGAGGGGCTTGCTATGGTGGGCAGTTGGCGACGAAAAGGAGCCAGGAGTGCCGGCAGGTACTCCAGAAGAGGAGGATTGGGTTTACTTTATGCAAACCATTATATGAAGCAGGTAAGTATAACGTTTGTTATTTAACCGGTTTCTGACCGGCTCACGCATATTTACTGCGGCACAATGGTATAGGGTCCCCTTTAAGAGCCACCAGAGGCGGGGGACCCGATGCAATCGCGTGCACGAGAGCCAGGACGGGAATTTGGGTGTGTAAACACACAAATCCCTGCTCTGTCAGGGGAGAGGAGACATATCGTTTGTTCCTACTAAGTAGGAACGACGTTATGTCTCCTCCCCCAGTCAGTCCAATCTCCTCACAGTTAGAACACGCTGAGGGAACACAATAAAACCCTTGATCGACCCCTAGTGTTAACCCCTTCCCTACCAGTGATATTTACACAGTAATCAGTGCATTTTTATAGCACTGATCGCTGTATAAATGTAAATGGCCCCAAAAAAGTGTCAAAAGTGTCCGATCCATCCGTCGCAATGTCACAGTACTGCTAAAAATCGATGATCACCTCCATTACTAGTAAAAAATAATAATAATAATAAAAAAAGACCACAAATCTTTCCCATAGTTTGTAGACGATATATCCTTTGCGCAAACCAATCAATATATGCTTATTGCGATTTTTTGTAGAATAATATATATTGGACTAAACTGAAGAAATTACTAGAGAAATTTGTTTTTAAAAACATTTTTGGAGATATTTATTATAGCAAAAAGTAAAAAATATTTATTTTTTTTTTCAAAATTTACGCTCTTTTTTTGCGCAAAAAAATACCACCAAAAGAAAGCTCTATTTGTGGGGAAAAAAGGACGCAAATTTCATTTGGGTACAGCATTGCATGACGGCGCAATTGTCAGTTAAAGCGACGCAGTGCCAAAAACCCTAAAAAGTGCTCTGAACAGGAAGAGGGTAAAATCTTCTGGGGCTGAAGGCTTTGGTTAAAACAAAATAAAAAGGGTTTACACACATTCACTACTCTTGTTTTTTTTCCCCATTTGTGTCGCATTGGAAAGATTTATCTTCAGTTCCTGTTCCAGAGAAACAGCAGGATGTAAGTGGAAATCTCAGGTCAAATTTTCCGACGGAAAATGTCCTATCGGACCATGTTGTCGGAAATTCCGACCGTGTGTGGGCTCCATCTGACTTTTTTCCGTCGGAATTTCCGACGGAAAAAGTTTGAGATCCTGCTCTCAAATTTTCCAACAACAAAGTCCTATCGGACTTTTTCCGATCGTGTGTAGCGAATTCCGACAGACAAAGTGGCACGCATGCTCAGATCACATTACAAGACCAAAGCTATTGGCTACTAGCCTCTACGTAGTCCCGTCGTACGCAACGAACGTCACCACGTTCAGAATGATCGGATTTTCCGACAACTTTGTCCAACCGTGTGTATGCAACACCAGCGTCGGAAAAAATCCGACGGATTTTGTGGTCGGAATTTCCGACCGTGTGTATGGGGCATTAGTTACCACAAGATCAAGTGCCCTCATTGCAAGATTTCTTCTCCCATTCCCATTCATATCTAAAATGTAGGGTTTTCTTTACTTTCCATCCCAGAAACAAAAGTCATAAGCACAAATAGTGAGGGTGGCCAAGAAAAACCTAACAGGAGTTCTAATGCCCCGTTCACACAAGCGACATTTCCGTCTGAACAATCTTGTATGGTTTTTCCGACGGAATTCCGCTCAAGCTTGTCGTGCATACACACGGTCACACAAAAGTTCTCTGAACTTTCGACCGTCAAGAACGCGGTGACGTACAATACTACGACGAGCCGAGAAAATGATGTTCAATGCTTCCGAGCATGCGTCGAATTGTTTCCGAGCATGCGCGATTTTTTGCGTGTCCGAATTGCATACAGACGATCGCATTTTCGGATAGGAACTTTTCCCGACCGAAAAATAGAGAACCTGCTCTCAATCTTTTGCTGGCTGGAATTCCGCCAGCAAAAGACTGATGGAGCATACACACAGTCGCATTTTCCGACAAAAAGTTCTCTGGCGGCATTTCCGATCGTGTGTACGCGGCATTACACTTCTCAATCTATCAAACCCATATAAAGAAGAAAGAAAGTTCCAGCTTTACTTTCACTTTTAATAAATTTGATACCTGAAAGGATTACAACCTAAAAACTGTGGGCCAACCAAATCTCCTTTGAAATATCGGCCATTTAAATTCCAAGCAGATTTGTAGTGTGAAGAAAAGTCCCTAAGTATACCACTTGTAATACATTTGTACTGTGAAGAGGAGTCTGGTTTACTGAAAAAAGATATGATTACACTCTTCTCACTGCTTAGAATTAAAAAAATATCTATGCAATGTCAGTTGACAATGATAATAATTATCCTGTTTATGGGCACACGACTGTGACTAATTACTTCCCAGCTTCCTAAAATAAAATCGTATGAGACGGCTCACGGCATTTTTTTAAGTTCAATCACTTAACACCAGTTTTGCTTCTGTTTGCCGTACAATATTTGCAAAACACACACTTGCAGCTGTTTGGAGTCAATCCACATTCTTTGCATTGTTGGATTGCAAAAATATATAAAAGACTTTCTTGATACTTTTCAGATCATTACCAGCATGATTACACGAAGACCAGCCTAAGACAAGGAAAACATTAGGAAGCAGAATTTGTTTAATTTTTTTTAAAAAAAAGGATTATATCCTTTTCGTGCCACACACGCATTTCCTTTTTTAGCAAGTTGATTAATTCAATGGTTTTAAGGGTATTTAAAGGATTAAAAAACAATTGTGAAAATGCTTCAAAATATGCAGTGGTTGATGCTACCACTCCCCAATAGCCCACAACCAACAATATTTATTCTATACCCTCTCACCCATCTGGAATAGAAATATTCAAAAAGCTGAACCTAGTCACACAAATAGCCATAGTAGTTTGAAAACCAGCCAGGTACTATAAATCGTATGGATTCTTTTAGGCCCCATTCACACCTGAGCGTAGCGTTTTCAGGCAGAAAGTTGTGCGATTTTACCACGTTTTTGCCATGAGTTTGACACGTTTTTGCCGCGATTTTGTACAGGTCAAAAGGTCACCAATGTAAAAAGCAGAAAAACGCCCAAATCTGCCTTAAAAAAAAAGTTCCAGAACTTGTTTGAGCTTTAGGAGTTTTGGAGCTTCTGGCTTCAGACGTTTTGGAGATGTGAACCATCTCCATAGAGAATAATTGATTTTTTTCCCCTTCAGCGTTTTGTAGCTTCAGGATTCAAGCCTCAAAATGCTCAGGTGTGAATGGGGCCTTAATGCTATTTAGGCATCTGTGTGATTTTTAGACGTTCACAATTGTGAAAAGTTATGACATTGGCTTTTTGTAGGTTTCCATTTTAGGAAGAGAGCATCCAAAGGAACGGTGGCTTGCAGGAGCAGTATTTGGCTCCAGTTAGTTTCAGGGCGTTTTCATTGGCAACTGCTGCAACCTTAGTGGCTATTCATTTGTAAGTTAGTAGTGGGAGTGTAAATGTAAATCTTACAGAAAAGAAAATCACACTTGCACTGAAACATTTATATGGTAACAAAAATGCTGAAGTACAAACATCTTGTGGTGACTATGAGTACCTAGTTTAGTCTTAAAATCAAACCTTGTATCACTTGAGCCCATTTGAAGCTAGACCCAGGATTTACATGGGACCTTAAAGCTGATCTCCTTGTTTAAAAGCCCTTTAAATAGTTTGTTTGGTCCAAATTAACTATTTACTGCACTACCAGGTGCCCTTTCTGTATGTGCTGCATTAACTGTATGTAGAATTAGCTACAGACAGTATACAACGCTGTGTTCTGGCAGTGGGACTGGGATTTCCCGTCTCACTCCCCAGAACAAAATAGAGTCAGGCTGAGTGTTGCTCAGCCACTCATGGGAAACTTTGTATTCCTAGAATGAATACAAAGCATCCTTGGATTGGCTGAGGCAGAGTTAATGACATGATCTGCCTATCTCGCCGCTTCAGACAATCAGAAGAAATTTTGCATTCATCCATAGAACAAAAAGCTTCTGGTGAATGGTTGAGCCTGACATAATTTTTTTCTGGGAGTGAGACAGGAAGTTGCATTCTGCTACCAGAACACAGCGCCAGGGCTGGACTGGAACAAAAATGTGGCCCTGGACTTCATCCAGACTGGCCCACTTTAATTTTGCAAACATGCACAAAAACAGTATATAAACTATACGCAATTGCGCACAAAAACCATAAGTAAAAACATTCCACTATTGGGCATAGGACAGGGCATAGCCACACCAGTGCCCATCAGTGCAGCCACACCAGTGCCCATTAATACAGCCTAATCAGTACCCATCAGCGCAGCCACACCAGTGCCCATCAGAGCAGTCACACCAGTGTCCTTAAATGCAGCCACACCAGTGTCCATTAATGCAGCCTGATCAGTTTACATTAGCGCAGCCACACCAGTGCCCATTAATACAGCCACACCAGTGCCCATTAATGCAGCCTGATCAGTGCCCATCGATGTTAATCCCCCCCAGTACCTGGTCTGCACAGCTTCTTCTACCTAGGTCATGGGTGCAGTGCTTGTCCTGCAGGTGGTTCCTCTGGAGCTGGGAGCCCGGGACCAGCTGTGCACTGCTAGTACATCTGGTTCTCTCCCTTCCTCCTGGGCACCACAGAGCTGGGTAACTAGGGCTGGAGGAAACTGGGGAGGGGGCGAGGTGAGCGGGCAGAGACTCACAAATCCTGTCCACCAATCAGCTAATCTCCCGGCTCCCGCTGTGTAGCTGTTTATAAAAAAAACTTCTCCTGGTCTCCCCTTTGTTCAGTGGAGGCTGGGGGACAGAAATCAGACTATTTCATCACTTTTGGCTTTAGGCGGATTAATGTGCAGCAGCGCTCCCGGACGGCTCCAGTGTACTGATATAGCACAGGCCGGAAAAAACTGTGTAATGCGCTGCTGCAGATTAATCCGCCCAAAGCCGAAAGTGATGAAATAGTCTGCTTTCTGTCCCCCAGCCCCTACTGAACACAGGGGGCCGTATACGTTTTTTTTTCTAAACAGCTGCCCAGCAGGAGATTAGCTTATTGGTGGACAGGGTTTGGGAATTCCATGCCCGTTCTACTTCCACTGTCACTGAAACAAGCCCACTGAGCCATCGGCCCACGGGGAAACCCCCGGTAGTCCCGATAGCCAGTACATGCCTGCACAGCGCTGTATACTACTGTAGCTGAGGCTACATACAGGTAATACAGCACACCTCTTAATGCAGTAAATAATTTGTCAGGTTCAGCTTGTCCCAAACAATCTATTTATAAAAACATTAAACATGAAGATCAGCTTTAAGCTCTATCCAAGTTGAGATTAAGCCCAGACCACAATTGGTGCTAAGAACTATCCTGTCATTCAGACCTTTAATGCAAAAACTTTAGTAAGCAGTAGAAGCCCTGATATATGACAGAAGCAAGAATTAGGACAAGGGAGCTTAATCTTTACTTGGTTACAGATAAAGGCCTCAAGTACAGTTTGGGCCTTGGATCGAAGGGACTCCACAGGGACACAGAAATCAATTTAATAACCAACACAGGTACTGGAACTAGTGCCGTTGTTACCCTAGAAAAATTTTAGCTTTGCCATATGCATTCCAGGATATATACTATATGGTTTCAAGCGCACTAGGCCAACTAGGTTGGATCATGTGGCTTTCAGCACTGGTAACCCTGAAATAATGAAAGTGACCCCGTCAGTATCACAATGATGAAGGAAGCAAGTGGATACTTACCTTTCCTGCTGCCCACACCACCAAAATGTGTTCTTTACCATTTTGCACTTCAGCCGTGAATTTCTTGAGAAGGTAGTGGTTGTGAACCGTTTGGAACCGGTGATGTGAGCTCCCCTAGGACTCTAAGTGGTAAAGAATGTTTTGATTTAGCTACGTCCTGACTGCAGGTAGCAACCTGCTTTAATGAATGGAGAATAACCTGCAATACCAAAAGCAAATGAGAGCAGGGGTGTTCTAATGGCAGTGATGGAGACAGGAACCATGCTGTGGAGAGGAACTGAAGACTGTGCAGTACGCCGGGGGAGATTGAGACATGCCAAAGGAGCACACAGAAATGAACAGTGGTTAAGACCCGGTAGCAAGACGGCAGACCCTAGTACAGGAGTATAATAATTGAGAAGAAGACCGGACCAAACAGCAGGATGCAGATCTCCCCAAAACTAACAGAATGCAAAGATGACAAAGAAGAACCGGGACATAGAATTGGGGTGGGGCAGGCAACAGACAAGTGAAATCAAGAGAGAGCTAAGGTTGGTAAATAAAAGTTTGTCAGGTACTGCACATGATCTGTGTGATGGGCTGTGCAGGTGTCCCAGCCAGTGCATATGTGAAACTTTGCTGTGCAGGTGAGCCTGTACAGCCGATGAGCATCGGTTCACTTACACAGGTTGCCTGCACACACCTCAGTGCTAATACAAAAAGATAAATAAACAGCTCTTTATACTGTACGGGGCTCTGCACCAATGTAAATGAGCCCAGACATTATGATTGTGGTACAAAGCATTGAAACGCCCTTAAAAAAAATCAAAACAAAAGTGTGTTTTTAACATATGAAATGAATAACAAAAAAAAATAGAATATCACTTGTTTAGAAACAAAAACAAATAATAATAAAAAAAAAACATAAAAATTTATTGTAATAGGAAAAAGGGGGAGAAGAAGTTTTTTATTATTGATTACATTTTACAAAGGCTTTCTAAAGTGACATTTTTGTTTACTTATATGATTGTTTTAACTGTCATTATATGCAGATTGCTACTTTGTATTCATCAAGTCCAACCTATATGTGTGTGTGATTATATGTCAGTATTACATTGTATATCCCTGTATGTTGTGGTCGTTCAGGTGCTTATCTAATCGTTTTTTGAAACTATCGATGCCCCCCGCTGAGACAACCACCTGTAGAAGGGAATTCCACATCTTTGCCGCGCCTACAGTAAAGAACCCTCTACATAGTTTAAGGTTAAACCTTTTAATGAGTGGCCACGTGTCTTGTTAAACTCCCTTCAGCGAAAAAGTTTTATCCCTATTGTGGGGTCACCAGTACGGTATTTGTAAATTGAAATCATATCCCCTCTCAAGCGTCTCTTCTCCAGAGAGAATTAGTTCAGTGCTCGCAACCTTTCCTCATAACTAATATCCTCCAGACCCTTTATTAGCTTTGTTGTCCTTCTTTGTGCTTGCTCCATTTCCAGTACATCCTTCCTGAGGACTGGTGCCCAGAACTGGCCAGCATACTCTAGGTGCGGCCGGACCAGAGTCTTGTAGAGCGTTCTATCTCTGGAGTTGATCCCCTTTTTAATGCATGCCAATATTCTGTTTGCTTTGTTAGCAGCAGCTTGGCATTGCATGCCATTGCTGAGCCTATCTACTAGGACCCCCAGGTCCTTTTCCATCCTAGATTCCCCCAGAGGTTCTCCCCCCAGTGTATAGATTGCATTCATATTTTTGCCACCCAAATGCATTGTTTTACATTTTTCTACATTAAACCTCATGTGCCATGTAGTTGCCCACCCCATTAATTTGTTCAGATCTTTTTGCAAGGTTTCCACATCCTGCGGAGAAGTTATTGCCCTGCTTAGCTTAGTATTGTGCGCAAATACAGAGATTGAACTGTTTACCCCATCCTCCAGGTCGTTTATGAACAAATTAAATAGGATTGGTCCCAGCACAGAACACTGGGGGACCCCACTACCTACCCCTGACCATTCCAAGTACTCCCCATTTATCACCACCCTCTGAACTCGCCCTTGTTGTCAGTTTTCAATCCATGTACTCACCCTATGGTCCATGCCAACGGACCTTATTTTGTACAGTAAACGTTTATGGGGAACTGTGTCAAATGCTTTTGCAAAATCCAGATACACCACATCTACGGGACTTCCTTTATCTAGCTGGCAACTCACCTCCTCATAGAAGGTTAGTATATTGGTTTGGCAAGAACGATTCTTCATGAATCCATGCTGATTACTGCTAATGATACCGTTCTCATTACTAAAATCTTGTATATATTCCCTTATCATCCCCTCCAAGAGCTTGCATAATATTGATGTTAGGCTAACTGGTCTAATTCCCAGGGATGTATTTTGGACCCTTTTAAAATATTGGTGCTACATTGGCTTTTCTCCAATCAGCTGGTACCATTCCAGTCAGTAGACTGTCAATAAAAATTAGGAACAATGGTCTGGCAATTACTTGACTGAGTTCCCTAAGTACCCTCGGGTGCAAGCCATCTGGTCCCGGTGATTTATTAATGTTAAGTTTCCCAAGTCTAATTTTAATTCTGTCCTCTGTTAACCATGGAGGTGCTTCCTGTGATGTGTCATGAGGATAAACACTGCAGTTTTGGTTACTGAAGCCCCCCGATTCCCTTGTGAAGACTGAGGAGAAGAATAAATTCAATACCTTCGCCATCTCCCCATCCTTTGTAACCAGATGTCCTTCCTCATTCTTTATGGGGCCAATATGGTCTGTCCTCCCTTTTTTACTGTTTACATACTTAAAGAATTTCTTTGGATTTTTTTTTTTTGCTCTCCTCCGCTATGTGTCTTTTGTGTTCTATCTTAGCTGCCCTAATTGCACCCTTACATTTCTTGTTGCATTCTTTATAAAGTCTGAATGCTGATGATGATCCCTCAACCTTGTATTTTTTGAAGCCCTTCTCCTTTGCTTTTATATGCATTTTTACATTGGAGTTAAGCCATCCAGGACTTTTGTTCGCTCTTTTAAATTTATTACCCAATGGGATGCATTGGCTAATGCCCTTATTTAATATGCTCTTAAAGCAAACCCATCACTCCTCTGTGTTCTTTGTTCCTAAGATTTTATCCCAATTCATGCCTTCTAGCAAGGTTCGTAGTTTAGGGAAGTTGGCTCTTTTGAAATTCAGTGTCTTTGTATTCCCCTTATGTTTCCTATTTGTGTGATTTATACTGAAGCCTATTGACCAGTGATTGCGGTTTGCTAAATTGCCCCATATTTCCAGATCAGGTCTATATTGTTGGTAATCAGTAGATCCAGTAACGCTTTATTTCTAGTTGGTGTGTCTACCATCTGAACCATGAAATTGTCCTGCAAGACATTTAGGAACTGGTGAGCCTTAGATGAATGTGTGGTTCCCTCCGCCCAGTCTATGTCTGGATAATTAAAATCCCTCATTATGATAACACTTCCCATCCTTGCTGCTAATCCAACTTGTGATAGGAGTTCCGTCTCCCCCTCCTCCCTCAGGTTAGGGGGCCTATAGTGTACTCCAAGTATTAGTTTCCCCTTAGCTTCATCCCTTTGGAGCTCTACCCATAAGGATTCCACCTCCTCCCTAGCTCCCTTAGTGATGTCATCTCTCACATTGACTTGTACATTATTCTTGATATATAGGCATACCCCTCCCCCTTTTTTACCCTCTCTATCCCTGTGATAAAGGGTATACCCTTGAATGGTTGCCAGCCAATCATGAGAGCTGTTGAACCAGGTCTCTGAAATTCCCACAAAATCCAAATCCTCCTCGTACAACAGTATCTCTAGTTCACCCATCTTGTCCGCCAGGCTCCTGGCATTGGTGAATATGCCACGTAGTTTAGACCAGGGGTGGGCGGGCGGTCAAGGCTTCTGCCCTGGGCGCAGTGTGGGGGGGGGGCGCTAGGTTGTGAGAAGAAAAATATGACAACAAAATCAAGCTGTGACACTTGTATGCCCCTATTGCCTGCCTAAATCAATGGTTATGTGCTCTGCTTGCTGCTCTGCCGCCGCAAATACACCTCTTTCCAGGCTCCCCTCTTGAGTTCCTGTGATCGGAGCTGGTATAGTCCCAGCGATGGTACTACATATGGGCGGGGCAGGAAGAGAACCTCATACTGCAGCATCGATCTTTGGTTCCTGCCCAGCATACAGCAGAGACCTCCTCCAGAGCAGAGTGATAATGTGTAAATCACAGATGGCAGGCTGGATCTTCTTCTACTGTGAGTCCCGACTGCTCTGCATTCCACACTCTGATGTAAACGTGCCCTGCACTTTTCAGTGCAGGTTTATTGAAAGTGAAATTAAAATTCTTGAACAGGTTAGAAATGAGTGTGACATTTCAGGTGCTACAGCGATGTAATCCACATACACATTATATCTTCTAAAAAGAATGATTTTTAATAAGATATAATGTGTATGTGGATTACATCTATGTAGCACCTGACATGTCACACTAATTCTTAACCTATTCAAGAATATAAGAATACACAGCAAAGGATGTGGTGGCTTATCCCAGCCCAACTCCTAGAAAGTCCACTCTTGCAGCGGGGGAGGGGGGAGAATTGGGGTATAGTCTTTTTTTACCTACCTGATTCTATGATTCAGCCAGCTCTAGTGCTCTCCCCCTCCAAAGTTGAGGCTGGAGTGTTACCACTGTCACTCCAGTGGACCAGTAACAGCACTGCAGGGAGCAGCAGAGGACAAGGTAAAACTGGGTACACTGATCAGAATTCATCTAGTTCAGTGAGGGGGGGGGGGCGGGGGTGGCTGAATTTTGATCAGTGTGTAACCCTCTCTGTTAGGCAGAAACCAATTGTTATATCCGCTTCTGCTGGAAATCCTTGCTAAATTTAGCTGTTTGCAGCCAAACGGCTGCAGTGCTGATCAGTGTATTCTGATAGGGAAGAGTCCCTGCTGTCAGAATACAATTTCACAGTAAGGGGGAATTCCCACATCCACCCCACTTGTGTGGATGGAGGAATCGGTCGGCCATGTGCTCTCGATCCAGCAATGTGCACAAGAGCACTTGCTCTCTAGTGGGCTGTTTGTTTATAGTGCACTTTATAGTACTTTGCACAGTGTGTTTGATCTGCAGCACTGGGAGTTTTGTAGTAACTCCAACACCAAATTGTGTGCAAATGAACTATAAGAATTTGACTAGATTTATTTGAATATTATTTGGGAGTTATTCACATTATATGTTATAGTATTTCATTTTTTTATTTACAGCACCTGGAGTGTGGTCTTAACTCCCTCACAAAATGTTTTTGCAGCACAGGGATTTTGGTCCCACATACATGTTATATGTAATTGAATATTTATGAGTTGTTCGCATTATATGTTTTGGTATTCTACTTACAGCACCGGGAGTCTGGGATTCGCCCCCTCACAATTTTGTTTGCAGCACTGGTATTTTGGTTCCATATTCATGGGATATATATAATTCACTTTATCATATTTGATAATGACACATACACTAAATTTGATATAATTTATAGGGGTACTGCTATGCATTAGGGTGTATATACTCACATATACTGCACTCTGTATGTTTTCCTCTCCTGACTCCTGCACACTGTACATTATCTTTGCTCCTGATCCTTGTACTTTGTAATTTATCCAATCCTGACCTCTGCACTCTATATGTAGTTATAATGATCAGGTATGTGTAAGATAATTGGTCATGGGGGGCGCAGCTTGGTATGTTCGCCCTGGGCGCTGTTTGACCTTGTCCCGGTACTGCTGGTTACTATACTTACCTTGGGTTTATGTGCTTCAGTCAACCTACCACAATTTTTTTTTTTAAACGATATATTATATATACACACAGACACATACACACACACACACACACATCTTAAAAGACTTCGGATGTGTTTTTGCAAAATTTAGCCGGGCTTGGATATTTTTCTTCATGAGAAAAGGCTTCTATCTTGCCACTCTACTGCATTGCCCAGACATATGAAGAATATGGGAGATTGTTGTCACATGTACCACACAGCCAATACTTGCCAGATATTCCTGCAGCTCCTTTAATGTTGTTGTAGCCTCCCTGACCAGTTTTCTTCTCATCTTTTCTTCAATTTTGGAGGGACTTCCAGTTCTTGGTAATGTCACTGTTGTGCCATATTTTCTCCACTTGATGAGGACTGTCTTCACTGTGTTCCAGGATATATCTAATGCCTTGGAAATTCTTTTGTACCCTTCTCCTCACTGATACCTTTTAACAATGAGATCCCTCTGATGCTTTGGAAGCTCTCTGCGGACCATGGCTTTTGCTGTAGGATGTGACTAAGAAAATGTCAGGAAAGACCTACTAGAAGAGCTGAACTTTATTTGGGGTTAATCAGAAGCACTTTAAATGATGGCAGGTGTGTACTGACTCCTATTTAACACGAGTTTGAATGTGATTGCTTAATTCTGAACACAGCTACAACTCCAGTTATAAGAGGGTGTGCACACTTATGCAAAAGATTTCAATTTGTTTTTCAATTGAGTTGTACAGTTTACAAGTCACATTAAAGGTGGAAAAAGTTCTGAAATTATTTATCTTTGTCTCAGACTTTTTATATTCACTGTAAGTATAAAATGTTTGAAGTCCATAATTCTCTTTTAAAGAGGGTTGCATTTAAATTCCTCCTAAATAAATATAGATAAGATTTCATTGCAGAATGCATGCAAAAAAGGAAACAGCTTTATTACTACTAGCTGCAGCTCTCTCTTGCTATCATCTGTAAGGGAACAATCAGCAGAGCATTGTGTGACTGATGGGAGTTTTGTCTGGTTGCCTCATTCTTATACTTTTAAAGGCAAAAGTTATATTTCCTTTTAGTGTACATTTTGGAATCTTGAATAATGTTGCACATTACAATTGTGTCATCTGGGCAGTAAGTTAAAAGTATACAATGTATCCGTGTGAAAATGTTCTGCCCCAGCTCAAAAATCAAAATACATTGTAACATTTCACTAGAGGGAGATCGATCTGTGAATCAAGGCACACTAAAGCTGGCTATACACTATACAAATAATTTTCGTGCTTGTCCGATCGGATAATATCGGATGAACTGTCGTGATCGGCTATCAAAAGTTCTGTACTAACGATCCAATTATCGTACGATTGTTTCGAAAGCGGTATTTTTCGTACAATTTTCGGATCGTGTATATGGGCCATTAGGCTCCGTTCACATCTTGGCGTATCAGGCCGACAATTGCTGTAAAATCACGCAAATAGAACCGTGGGACACCCGTCGCCCAAAAGAAACTCATGTACTTCTTTTGGGTGACAGGCGTCCCGTGATTCTGTTTGCGCGATTTTAACGTGATTGTCGCCCGACAAATCTCAGGAAAATCGCGCTGCTATTGAAATTGACGGGCGTCCGCGATTTTCCACCATTGTGAATCGCAGGCAGGATCGCAGTGATTCTGCCCGCGGAAATGTGAGTGGAGCCTTAGATTTACCAAAACCATATAATATGAGGTCAAACCTAAACACTTTCAATTTGTATGCAATCAGACAGGCCCTTGCACTACATAGTTGAAGGTAAATCTAAAGGAAATTGTATATTGTATAATGTGTATCCAGCTTAAGAATAGGGTCACATTATTGCGAGTGCGGGAATGCATGTAAATTGCACGCATTCCCACACTCGAAGGCAAATCGTGTTACTCTTTAGGGGACACAGCAGTAGCATTAATCCTTAATGACCATTCCCCACACATTTGAAAAAAAACAGCATGTTTTCAAGTGTGTGTAGCCACATGGTGTTCCAGCATTATGCAGTTCTGTGTGGCTGCTCTGTGGGTGCATTTTGGAAAAAGGTTCAGGGTCATGGGCTAGCATTAAGGAGTCATTAAACGTACAAAATACAAACACCCCAGTAATTCTTTGTAACCATACTTTATTGTTGGAATTTTTTCTGGCCCTGGTGTTGGTCAAGAGGTAACCTTAAACTTAAATCATAATTTAGCCACCTCGGCTATAAACAAAATTAAATTATTGTTCTAGTTCACAGTGTCCATCCAGACGAAGCTGGACGACTAATCCCCCACTAACCAACACCATGACTTGTAAAAGAATATTTTAGAGAAGAAAAGAAAAAAGGGGGAGGGTGGGCGGGGGTCCCGGTCTTGCTTCAGAGAGACAGGTAAGGCCGGACGATCCGCTCTTAAAGGGCCCCGTTTCGCGGGCTTTAGCGCTCCCGCCGCCATCCACCAATCAGGCGCTGTTGCTAGCCTGCTGCACTCACCAATAGCAACCTGCAGATGAAAGATCATTCCCCTCATACTCCCCCATGTTCGCCCTGCATATTGCAGGGCTTGCCATGGGCTAGCATTAAGGAGTCATTAAACGTACAAAATACAAACACCCAGTAATTCTTTATAACCATACTTTATTGTTGGAATTTTTTCTGGCCCTGGTGTTGGTCAAGAGGTAACCTTAAACTTAAATCATAATTTAGCCACCTCGGCTATAAACAAAATTAAATTATTGTTCTAGTTCACAGTGTCCATCCAGACGAAGCTGGACGACTAATCCCCCACCGACCTAAGCCAGGAGTGACGCTCCTGGCTGAGGTCCCCCCAACACCAAGGCACTCTCAATTAAGGCCTGTAGGCCCATGTTAAAAATATCCAGGCCAATTGCAGACAAATGGACCTGGTCCTGCCTGAACAGACCTAAGAAAAAACCTTCCAGCTCAAAATGGCGGAATGATACACCACCCAGTGAAACTAACATATTATGTATGGTTCTATTCAGCCGCCTCCTGATCCTATCCATGTAGCTTAAGTCACCGCCAGGGGCCCACAGGAGACGTGGGATCATTTCTGAAAAGGCCAGGGTAGTACCTGGGAACAGTAGCCTAAAGTCGCACAGATCCTTCTTGATCTCGCACAGAAGATCCCAAGTCCTAACCTTGCCAATATCGTTTGCCCCTAAATGAATAACCAGGATACTTGGAGGCGGCCAAATAGATGCTAAGTAAAGTAAATGGCCTCTAAGATTACGCCATCTCAGACCCCTAATGCCTGACCAAAAAACTGTGTATAAAGAATCGTCCAGACCCAAATTACTTGAGTAGATCCTAGAAGAAGCTTGCTTACCAGCCCAGAAAATGTAGGAGTGGCCTACGATCCAAATTGCCTCAGTAGCTGGATCTGAAACAAAATCATAGCGTTAATAGATCTGGGCGAACATAAATTTTGTACCTATCACTAGCCCACCTACCGACCCTCTTTTGACTCTCTATAGGGAAACCCAATAGATTGGCCGCTGTGGCGGCCCCAACCCTAAATGAATGAGATGAAAATTTAAAACCTGAAAGATTGAGCCGTCTAAGGCAAGAAGCAAGAACAGCTGAAAACTGAAATCTGGTAAGCGGGGAACTGTCCTGGTGGATAAAAAAGGAACCCTCGCATGAGGGGCGCACAGCCAAAAAATTTGATACCAACACTACTGGGCATACTCTGGGATCCGGGGAACTAGCCAGAGGCACCCATTGACCTTTACCCAATCCAAAAGTTTTTGACCTGCAAATAAAGACACAAAGATTATCAGGCCCCAAGACTACATGCCTGAACAAAAGAAAAGAAGAGGAAGACCTATTCCTAGCCGTAAATTCACCGATCCTTAAAGCACCGAAGAAAGTGACCGAGAATGCTGCCCTGAAAAGAAACACTTCAAACATAGATGTACAAACAACCTCCAGGACCGATAACAGGTTGAGTAATAACTCCACTGAAATAGGCCGACGGCCATCCTTAGAAGGAGCCGATTTCCGAAAGCCCTTCAAAATTTGCCTGACTTGAAAAAATGAAGTAAGTGCTTGGCGGTCGGAAAATTTGAGAAAAAAGGAAACTTCAGCCACTATCTTGTTAACTGAACCCGGACTCATACCTGCATTTATTAATGAAGATATGAAAGCCAGAGCGACATAACCATTCACCTCCAGAACCCCTGTACCGTGCTGAGAGCAGAAAGAACACCATCTGGACCATGCCAAACCATATTCCTGCCATGTCTTCGGCGCCAGTGAGCCCCGGAGGTGAGTAGCCATCAGTCCCAAATCAAGCCCCAGAGGAAATCTGGGCAGGGGGTGCCCGTTCGGTCCGCCGCAGGCGCCAAATCCCGAAAACGTTGGAACTGTGAACGAGATAAAGCGTCAGCTATATCATTCTGTAAACCAGGTAAGTACTGAGCCTTTAACCAAATGTTACAACGAAAACAATGTAATACTACAAAACGCAGCAGCTTAATCACCATTTCAGATTTTGATGACAGCGTGTTTATGGCAAATAGAACGCCTTTGTTATCTGTATGTAATAGCACCCTCCGATTCTTAAAGAACTCCTTCCATATTATTAATGAAACTACGACAGGAAAAAGTTCTAACAGGACTATATTCCGTATAACTTCCCCCTGTAGCCAGCTGGGGTGCCATTCAGAAGCACACCAACTACCGTTCAGAAAAGCCCCAAAACCTGATGAACCAGCTGCGTCGGTGAAGAAATTTAATTGAAAATCATCCGTAATAGATTGTTGCCATACTGTTGAGCCATTAAAATTAGAAAGGAA
Organism: Lithobates sylvaticus; assembly: GCA_028564925.1. Taxonomy (NCBI): domain Eukaryota; kingdom Metazoa; phylum Chordata; class Amphibia; order Anura; family Ranidae; genus Lithobates; species Lithobates sylvaticus. The sequence continues at coordinate 540,694,751 of CM053026.1, forward strand.
AGCATCCCAAACCTTCAAGTCCTCTTTCACATTTGCTGACAGGTGAATATGTGAATATGGGGACAGCAAACCACTTGTGGCCAAGGCGAAACGCCTTGAAAAATCCTGGCCATCGGGATCACCCTGGCTGCGAATGCAAAAAGCCCCAATAGGGATTGCGCCTCTTTCAACAATACTTTCCTTTTGGACAAAAACAATGAAATTAATAATCTCAACCGGCACAGCTTTTCTTCCGGTAGCCTAAACTCCATTCGCATTGAGTCGATTGTAATGCCCAAAAATTCAATCGTCGTGGCCGGGAGGACCGTTTTCTCATGGGCGATAGGAATCCCAAAAAGGGTACACGTCCTTAAAAAAAAGTGTCCAGCGATTTAGAACACAATTGTGAGTCCACTGGACCAATGAATAAAAAATCATCTAGGTAGTGTAACAAGCCCCCTTCCGGGAGGCACTGTGCTACAACCCAGTGCAAGAGGGTAGAAAAGGCTTCAAAATAAAAACATGACAAGGCAAAACCCATTGGTAGACATTTGTCAAAATAAAATTGATCCTTAAAATTAACCCCCAGGGAATTAAATCCCTGCGGATGCACGGGCAGCAGCCGGAAGGCAGACTTGATATCTGCCTTAGCCAACAAAGCCCCCTGCCCAAATTGACGTAACAGCATCAGTGCTTCATCAAATGATGCATAGGACACCGGGGCCAGGACCCCAGAGACCTCATCATTTAGTGAACAACCTGCTGGATAAGACAAGTGATGTATGAGTCGAAAACTCCCCTTCTCCTTCTTGGGAACAATTCCCAAGGGGGAGAGGCGGAAATTCTCAAAAGGTGGAAGCTTAAAAGGCCCCGCTACTCTACCCTCAGTGATCTCCTTATTGATTTTTTCCTGTACAATGTCAGGGTGCATCCTGACTGAGCGTAGATTCTCAACCCGGACGCACCCAGAACCTGAATATGAAGGGACCAAAAAACCATTAGCAAAACCCTCAAACAGCAGCCGAGCCATCGTGCGGTCTGGGTATTGTTCTAGCCAAGGCTGCATGTTTGATAATTTCACTGGCGTCCTGGCCCTTCCCTCCTGTCTCCCTGGGCACTGCTGTAGAGGAGGATGCGGCCGACTTTCGAAAACACCTGTTTGCAGGATGGGCACCACTGCAGAAAGAGCATTCATGCCTATATCTGCAATTAGCCAAGAATTTACAATGCCCTTCGTTGAAGGCGAAACAGCATCCTTTGCGAAAACTATTCTGTGGGGGCACTACCCGGGGAGCAAACTGCGACTTCTGTGGCAGCATGAGGTTTAGCCATAGACCCACATCCTTGCAACCCCATTGCAACATTGGGTGAACGGCCAGTTTTTGCCTGAACATTTCCCAGGAAAACGCTCCCCTAGGAAAACGCTCCCCTAGCACGGCCGCATAAATGCAAAAGGCCTGCAACCAATTCTGAAAAGTTTTTGGTATTGACTTCTTACGATCCTCCTCTGCTCTGTCATCAGAGCGTTTATCAACTCTAGCCATAAATTCTTTGGAAGCTGGCAATAAAGACATTAGATCAATAAATTCACCTTTCCAAATTTTAACCTTTACAGTATCTGGTAAGTGAAAACCCAGTGGGGAAATGTCGCATGGCATAGGCAGCCTAAATGATGACTCAGCTGCCCGTGTAGAAGTGGCTGCTTGATTTATGCGCCTGCCTGTCTGCGGCAGCACCCCACCTGCTGATAACTCAGAAGCATCTGCGTACACACCTGATAAACTGCGCCACACTGGGCTTACTACATCCACCCGCACGCCATCATTAGGCTGCTGTATAGCACCACTAAAGTGTGCCCCTCCAAAAACCGTGTCATTCCTATTATCCTGAAAAGCACCATGATACTGTGCGCCATTAGTTTCTTTAATACCACCATAAGCAGAGTTCTGCAAACATGCACCAGACCGCTGTGCCCCTTTAATGTCATTTTTTGTGATAGAAAAAGCACCAAACTTTTGTGCACCTGTATTATTAACCACACCAGCACCATCTGTGTGTAACCCATGAAAATTATATAAATCCTCCTCAAACTTTTTTACCTCAGTACCACCTGTGTGTACCCCTTTAAGATCATTTACAAGGCTAGATAAGGAAGTCATTAACAAACACATATCATTAATAGGGATGTTGTAACATGTCTCACCACTGGGCGAACTCCCCTCCTTTAGGCTGGAAGCTGCTGGCTGACTGGCTTCTTCCTCAGTAGAGGCAGCGTCCTTGAGAGACATGCTGCTGGCTCTCCCCTTCTTCCGCGGGACAGGAGAAGCAGAGGACTTTGCTTTCTTCTTCCTCCTTGCTGGCTGTAGGCGCGGACTGCGCATGCTGGCTGTAGGCTCCACCATCTTTTCCCCAGTGACATCCTCGGCCATGCTGAGGGGCGGACCATGCGGAGCCATGTTGGGGCTGTCCTCCAGGCATCTCTGTAGCCACTCCTCTCCTCCGGCTCCCTCCGCCTTCTCTATTAGGCGGCGCAGCAGCGCCTCGCGGTCTCTGGAAGCCTCCATCTTCTTCTGTCAGCTCTGCAGGGGTAGGGGGTCCCGGTCTTGCTTCAGAGAGACAGGTAAGGCCGGACGATCCGCTCTTAAAGGGCCCCGTTTCGCGGGCTTTAGCGCTCCCGCCGCCATCCACCAATCAGGCGCTGTTGCTAGCCTGCTGCACTCACCAATAGCAACCTGCAGATGAAAGATCATTCCCCTCATACTCCCCCATGTTCGCCCTGCATATTGCAGGGCTTGCCATTCTCCTACAGCGCACCAAAGATGCGGCTTGCAGGACATTTTTCAGCGTCCTGCAAGCGCACTGCTCCATTGTGAAAGCCCTGCGGGCTTTCACACTGGAGAGACAGCAACAGCTGTTTCAGGTCGGTTTGCAGGCGCTATTTTTAGCGCAATAGCGCCTGCAAACCGCCCCAGTGTGAAAGGTGTGAAAGGGGCCTTACTGATAAATAATATAATATATAAAATATTTAACAAAAGGTTTTCTGAATTTAGGGAACAGCAAACGATGCCACCCTCAGGCTAGCTCTGTCTAATTGAAACAAAGAGGGAGTGTTACAATAAAGAATAAGGAAACGTGGGTGGACAGCGCTCAATGGGTTAAACGTGGAGATGGATTCATAGTCAATGCAACCAACATTTGGTTGCATTGACTATGTATGCATCTCCACGTTTAACCAGTAAGCGATGTCCACCCACGTTTCCTTGTATACCATATTCCCATATGTTTTTTTTGGTCAGCTGCACTGGGTTTGTCTCTAATAGACTTCTCTGATATGACCCACGGTTTAGCGCTTGAGGATTTAGCCCAGGTTCACACTGAGCTGCGGGAATGAACCAGTGTGAGTTCAGCTGAACTCGCACGATTTCAATCCTGCATGTCAGTTCTGATTTCAGGTTTCTGCACAGATGTCAATGTAAATCGCAGCCCGAAATCGCTAAAAGTAGTACAAAAACTACTTTTTGAAATCGGTGCCGCGCCGCAAATGCAGCGTCCCACTGATTACGATGGTGCCATTGCCAGCAATTTCCGCTGATTTGACATGTGATTTGACATGTCAAATCGTATCAATGTGAACCAGGGCTTAAGGTTTTTTTTTTTTCATTTCCAATAAAGAATAAGTCACTCTGCTGACTCATACATTGGGCATTTTTCTGCTCTAAGCCTCAGCTCTAAAAAAAAGCCCAACAAGACAAATCCCATTAATTTCAATATCCCCTGTTTACATCTGAGCGTTCTGTCGCCTAAAGCCAAACGCTTGTCGCTCAAAAAAGTACATGAGCTTCTTTTTTGGCAGATTACAGGCGTCTTACTGCTTTTACATTGGTGACCTATTAACCTTGAAAATGCCTGTACAAAAACGCTGCAAAACTCTGCAGAAACGCCTGAAAAAACACCCGAAAAATGCCTGTACAATAGCAATACCTACATGTGAACAGAGCCTTTTGTCTGCAAAAGTTTAAGCTTTGTAATCAACAGACTTTTTACAATAAGTTAGCTAAGTAGAGAAATGGATGTAAAAAGAAGTCTAAATTCCACCTGCAAAACTGAAGAGAAGACTATGTAGTGTTTATATACAATATTTCATATTTACCTTATCTATAGTGAGTATTTATTAAAACTGGTGCACACAGAATATGGTGTAGCTGTACATAGTAACCAATCAGCTTCCAGGTTTTATTGTCAAAGCTTAATTGACCAAGCTGAAATTAGAAGCTAATTGGTTATTGGTTACTATGCACAGCTGCACCAGATTCCCATGCTTGCGGTTGCGGCATGTTTTTTGGCAAGCATTTGGTTAAAATCGACGATGAGGGGGCATTGCAACGCTTCCTCACCTCCTGTCAGTAGCCTCTGGATTGGGTTGCCACCTGTCCAGGATTTACCCGGACAGTCTGGGTTTTGAATCATGTGTCCAGGTTTCAGTCCACCTGAAACCCGGGCACATTATTCAGACAGAAATGTGGCTCGGAACAGGGCCTGATAGGAGGGTGAGGGGGCACTATTTGCGCCGCATTACTATTCTCTTTGTGCCCAAAGGTGTCCCAGCCAGGTCTGTTACAATCCTATATTATATACTATAACAAAAAATGTATAAATACTAAAGTATTCGGGTTTGGCCTGAAGAAAAAGTGGCAACCCCACTGAGTCTAATGTACGATCTGAACGTGGATTAGGCTTCAGAGGCAAGGAAGATTTAGAGGCATGTCTAAATCTACCCTTACTGTCTTCATGTATTGCATATACAGTACAAACATTTATAAATTACGTTTTTTACAAAGAGCAAATGCTGCATACTGCGTGTTGCACCTCCCCCACCCCATAGACATGAATGGCTGAACATGGCTGTATGCAGCTATGCACCACTTCTTGCATAAAGTGGTGCATGTGCACAGATGTAATGTCCTGAATGCACACCACCTGCGCTTTGTGCACATGTGCCACTTAACGCTAGAGTTGCCACCTCATCCCTTTAAACCCGAACACAACTGAATAAGGGCTCTTTCACACGGGGCGGATCAGTGCAGATCCGCCCCGTGGATATCCGCTTGCTCAGCAGGGATCGCCGGAGCGATCTCCGCTGAGCAGGAAGATGACAGGTCCGTCTCTGCACACTGTGCAGGGATGGACCTGTCACAGCGCCGCTCTCCCCTATGATAGATCGGGTGGCGACGGACCGTAGAGTCCGTAGTCATCCGATCCGCTCTGCAGACGGATGGAAAAATAGGGTTTTCCTCCGTCTGCAGAAACGGACCATAGTGGGCACGGACGAGATCGGGTGTCAGCGGATGCTATCCCATAGGGATACATGTATGTCCGTTTTGCATCCGAAAACGGAAGGATGAAAAACGGACATACGGTCCGTCCGTGTGAAAGAGCCCTTACACAGGTTTTGAGTCTAATTAAATGCAGATAAGGCACCAAGTGAGTTTAATTATCACCTCAGCCACACAACCTGTGTAATTAATATGTGTTCGGTTTTAAAGGGATGAGGTGGCAACCCTACTTAACGCACAGATGCCTTTACCCATTCATGTTTATATGCAGCTGTAAGAAGCACCAGGGATTCCCAGGCACCAAAATATAGCAGTGCATTTGTGCTGTACGAGCGAATGAGCCCATGTGCATGAAGTCTAATGCCGCGTACACAGGAAGAGACTTTGTCCGCCGGACCTAGTCCAGCGGACAATCCGCCTGACTTTCCAGCTGGGCTTCGGTGGACTTGAAAGCGAACGGACTTGACCACACACGATCACGCTAAAAGTCCGGCGGTACACGCGATGACGTACAGCACGTACGACGGGACTAGAAAAAGACTAGAAAAATACTTGCTACTGAGCATGCGTCCTTTTTGGTCCGCCGGACCATACTACAGACGGCCGTATTGTCCGCTGGACTGCCAAGTTCAGCGGATAATTTTAAAACAAAACTTAAAACCTAGTCCGCCGGACTTTTTGGAAAAAAAGTCAGTCGAAGGCCCACACACACGAGGGGATTGTCCGCCGGACTCGAGTCCAGCGGATAATCCCGCGGGATAGTCCCTTCGTGTGTACGTGGCATAACTCACAGTAGCCAAACTAAAGTCAGCTTTCCTTAGTCTACCTGCACTAAAATGCTGCAAGCTAATGTCTTATTGGTTAGTTTACTGCACAGAATTGCTGTTTGCTCTTATTTAAGAGGCCTGTTGCACAACTGGTTTGGCTTTGTATTTTATTGCCATATGCAATCCATTCATAGAACTTTATCCTCCCTAGATCAAAAATGACACATGTTGTGGCTGTGTAAATTAATATCTGGTGTTTCTGCATAGCATTCAATGGCTACCACATTATTCCCATGTGCTGCTTGTACAAGGATCCCATGAACAGAAAACATCAAAGATTTTGGCATCTTTAATTTTCTTTAGAAAATTTATGCAAACATTATTATGTTATATTGGATAGTGATGTTTTATTCCGCCCTCATATAAAAACACCGCTCTGCGCTATAGGTATGTATTACTAACAATTCTAGGCTGGTCCAGTAATGTATTGGGAAGGTGTATATAAATATATGATTTAAATAAATAAATAAATATATGTATATGTGTGCAAAATAAATATATAAATATCACAATAAATGAGAATATATAAATATATGCATATGCATAGATGTGATGAAGATGAATGTGTGATGTGCAAACAAAATCTCAGTATGATATATACGTATAGTGAGACCTATACATATATCAACAGCTGCTGCTTAAACAAAATAAATATAGAAAAATACAAACAACGTTGGGTGGACCGTGCTCAGTCCCCTCTAATAGAAGTTTGTAGCAGCGCTAATTATAAATTACCATGATTAAAACAATAAGACCTCCATCTTCTTTTTATTTTTTATAGAATTATAGTAGATAGGAGACCTATGTTATAAACATCTTTTTTTGTGTTACTTTGAATAGTAGAAGTCCATAGTTAAACTGTACTTACTTACAATTATCCTTTAAGTGACTCTACCCTTCTCCAAGGTCCATGATCCTGACAGATCCATTCTGTGTGGCACATGGGGAAACTGCACAGCCGCTGCTGGAAACACTTTGAAGTCGTCTGCTCATATACAGGCAGTACTTTTTTTGGGCGCAGCTTTGAGAGTTCAGTTCCACTTTAAGCTTCCTCTGCAAACTGGTAGGAATCAATTATTATTAGCAAACTGCATAAAGAAATCTTGCACATGAGATGTATCCTTACCACCAATGTCAACCTACATTTTATTTGTCAATGTCTGAATCTATGTTTCATTTAAAGTAAACCTGACCAAAGAGCCTATTTTTAAATTCCAGTTAAACGGTTACTTTTGAATTGAATTGAAAACACGTTGCCCAATTTTGCAACAATAACCTTGCCCACGTTGCTGCCTGGACATTCCAATTCACTGTCCATTGGTGGGCATAGGGTCCTTAAAACTTCAGTTGCAGGATGATGATTTCATGACAAGGGGTGGAAACAAGACCAGTTGGCAGGAGTTTGGTTATAGCAATTTGCCAGGAGATGGGCATAACAATATTGGTGTTGAGCATTTTTCAGAAAAAATTTGGATGGTCACATTTGCTTTAGTTCAAGGCTATCAACCATTGAGAAAGAGAAATCATAGGCAGCCAGATCTGCGTTTGTAAGGGCAGATCAAAGTGACTGTAAACCCTCGATTTTTCCCCTCATTTTTATATATATGCCATGATTACCTGCTCTATTCAATGGTTTTGCACAGAGCAGCCCCAAACCTCGTCTTCTGGGATCCACCGCCGATACACCTGGCTCCCCCCCACTGAGTGCCCACCAAAGCAAGCCACTTGCTATGGGGGCACTTGTGCGGGGTCGCTCCTAAACCGCCTCTGTGTCCATACACACAGAGCCCGGCTTTCCCTACCCCCTGCTCTTTCCTTAGGCCCCTTTCACACTGGGGCGGTTTGCAAGCGCTATTGCGCTAAGAATAGCGCCTGCAAACCGACCCGAAACAGCTGTTGCTGTTCCTTCAGTGTGAAAGCCCGAGGGCTTTCACACTGAAGCGGTGCGCTTGCAGGACGCTCAAAAATGTCCTGCAAGCCGCATCTTTGGCTCGCTATAGGAGCGGTAAATTTACCGCTCCTATAGCGCCCGGTCCCATTGAAAACAATGGGGGAGCGCGCCGAACCCGCCCGCAAAACGCCGCAATAGCGGCGGTTTGCGGGCGGTATTGACCCTTTTTCGGCCGCTCGCGGGGGGTAAAAACACCCCGCGAGCGGCCGCAATGCGCCGCTAAAACGCCGGTAAAGCGGCGCTAAATATAGCGCCGCTTTACCGCCAGCGCCCCCACCGCTCCAGTGTGAAAGTAGCCTAACTGGCTGTGACTGTCAATGTCTCCCACTGCTGTCTCTGAGCCTATGAAGAGGGAGAGAGCCACTGCTCTTATGTACATCGCTGGATCGAGATCAGTCTCAGGGTTAAGGGTGGGCTGCACTCAGAAGGTCTTTTACCTTAACGCAGAGAATGCATTAAAATGGTTCTAAAGGCTCAAGGTTTTTTTACCTTAATGCATTCTAAAAGTTAAAAAACCCTTGTGCAGCAGCCCTCCCTAATACTTGCCTGAGCCCCATCTCAATACAGTGATGTGCACGAGAGCCTCGGCCCTCCGGGGACTCTCACTCCTCATTGGCTGAGGCATTGGCTTCTGTTGCTGTCAATCACAGCCAGTGAGCCAATCAGAAGAGGGAGGGGCGGGGCCAAGCCGTGACTCTGTGTGTGGATGGACACACAGAGGCGCAGCTCGGGAGTGAGTCTGCTTGGCAACTTAGCAAGAGGAAGGGGCCAGGATTGTCTGGGGGGGGGCGAGAGGAGAAGGATCCAGGCTGCTCTGTGCAAAAACATTAAAACAGAGCAGGTAAGTATACCATATTTGTTATTAATAAAAAACAAGACTTTAATATCACTTTAAGGGAAAAATCTTCACCACTCTAAAGAAAATCTGTCATAAAATAAATATGGCAGCAGCCATTTCCAGCTTAACACTTTGCTGGCTGATGTATTGGAACAGGTGTGCAGATCAGGAAAGTCAGAACTCCTATCTGCATATTTGCTCAAGCATATATTGACGTTTTGAAGCATGGCAGTCAAGCAACTAGCATTTCCAACTTCAGCCATCAACAATCGCAGCCTTCCTGTTTCTCTTATGAAAAATTTACTTGAATTCACTGCAATAGTTGAGAGGTCCCTGCCCCTAAATCTTTTTGCACCCGCATAGATGCAACTGTGAAATTTCTATTTGTTGCCAATAGTACAATTGCATCTAGGGAAATTTGAAAGGCACACCCTTTTTGATGTCAAACTGTGATTGTTTTTTTCATCCAGCTTGAAAGGTCAATGCACATTTGGGCACAGCAATGCTCTCATCAGTAAAACAGGAATCTGGTTGATAGTTAAAATCTGACTACAGAAAAAAAAAAAAAAAAACACAGTAAAAAAAAAAGACTGTAATTACTTGTGTCCAATTATTTAGAACTGGCTCAAATATCACCAAAACACTGCATGGGTGTGTGGAGGCTCCAATTACCTTTTTTGATACAAGTGACTGATTAATATCCTTTTTTTTGATCACTTACAATCGGTCCCCTCTAAGCTGTACCAAAAACTAAACACGTGGACAGCTGCAGATGGGGTTCCAGTTTTTCTGTTTCCTAAATGGATGTATCAAAGTTCTGACACAGAGAGAGCTTAACCCCTTCACACCACCTGCCTTCTGGCTATCTAAAAGCCGGGAGGCGGGCTTTCGGATCATATGACTGCTGTGATTGGTTGTCACAGTGGTCATATGGTCAGAAAGCTCCTGATGCATCGGGAGCTTACTGATCCCCGCCAGCTACTATGCTGGGATCATATAGGGAGTGCGCTCTCAGCATGGTAAATGGTTTACACAGAGCTGCATACATACAAGGCCCACCCCTGAAAGCCCACAAATATGCGTACAGCCAGCATGAAGAGCTTAACCAGGCAGAACCAGAGTGAAAGAGAGAGAAACAACAAGGAGAGAAAGACAGTAAAGGAAAGTGATAACACAGTTGAATAAGGCCCCATTCACACCTGAGCATTTTGTAGCTCGAAGGTCCAAGACAATCAGCTAGCAAAATCCCATTCAATTGCCACTATTAACATCTCAGTGTTTTGTCCATGGTTGCCACCTCATCCCTTTAAACCCGTACACATATTAATTACACAGGTTCTGTGGCTGATTAAGGTGGTAATTAAACTCACTTAGTGCCCTATCTGCATTTAATTAGCCTCAGAACCTGTGTAATTCAAAGGTGTTCGGGTTTAAAGGGATGAGGTGGCAACTCTAGTTTTGTCCCCTGTAGCAAAACACATGTCCCTCAAAAAAATACATGAGCCTCTTTTCAGGCAGATTGGAGCGTTTTTGGCCCCATAGACTTCAATGAGAACACCTGAAAACACATGAAATTAGTGTTTCACAATCTCTTTGTTGCTATTTTTTTTTGGCCAAACAATAGTTCTCCTTCCCTAATCGCCTCCCTCTAGTGCTTGTTATTGGACAAAACAAAAACACCTGAAGCGTAACCTCTTCCCGCCAGCCGCATGAATATATGCAGCCTCGCAGCGTGTGGGCTTTAATATGCATCCCTATGTAATGGCAAACCTGTCCTGAGACAGCGCACCCTATGCTCTCCCTCCCAGCACAGTCACCGACCGGGACCGGAAAGCACCCAATGCATTCTTGTGACCAGGAGCATTAGGATCATGTGACTGCTGTGAAAGCTAATCACATCAGTCACATGACCTGAATGCCCACCATCACTTCCCGGCATCTAAAAGTTTATAAAGGGCTGGGAGATGGCGGTGGGAAAGGGTTAAATACACATGTAAAAACGCTTGTAATACACTTCTAAGGCCATGTTCACATCTAGCAATTTGGGGATCCCAGGGGAATCGCCGCCATTCCAAAGCGCACTGCGATGCTGGCAAAACGCAGCACACTTGTTCGAGTGCCAATTATTTTCAATGACACCTAAATGTGGTGCAGTTTTGCAGCGATTGTCGCGTAATAAATTGCACTGCAATTGGGGCAAACTGCATCGCACAAAGCTTGTCGCTCCCTGATGTATGCTTGCAAAACTCTGAAATAAAAATGCTTGAAAATCTCTCTGCTCAGGTGTGAATGCAGCCTAATGAACATAATAGAGGTGATGCAATAAAGCATTTGAACCATTTTTCTGGTGGTTTATTAACTTTGAAATGTTTTGCATCTAATTTATGAAAGCATTGCACAGTTTTGTCCGCCAGGCACCCGCGATTGCTGGTGAGAGAACAGGAACGCGGATTTGTGTGTGTAAACACACAGATCCACGTCTTGTCAGGGAAGAGGAGACAGATCGTGTGTTCCTAGTATATAGGAACACCGATCACTCTCCTCCCCAAGTCAGTCCCCTCCCCCCACAGTTAGAATCACTCCCTAGGTAACACAGTTAACCCCTTGATCGCCCCCTAGTGTTAACTCTTTCCCTGTCAATGACATTTATACAGTAATCAGTGCATATTTATAGCTATAAGTGTCACTGGTGACCAAAATAGTGTCAAAAGTGTCTGATGTGTCCGCTGCAATGTTGCCGTCACAATAAAAATTGCAGATCGCTGCCATTACTACTAAAAAAAAAATTTATTATAAAAATGCCATAAATCTATCCCCCATTTTGTAGGCGCTATAACTTTAGCGCAAACCAATTAATATACGCTAATTGCGTTTTTTTTTTTTTATGTAGAACACATATTGGCCTAAACTGAAAAAATTGGGATTGGGACATTTATTATAGCAAAAAGTTAAAAATAGTGTTTTTTCAAAATTGTCGTTCTTTTTTTGTTTATAGCGCAAAAAAAAAAAAGCGCAGAGGTGATCAAATACTACCAAAAGAAAGCTCTATTTGTGGGGTAAAAAAAGGTAAAAATGTCATTTGGGTAAAGTGTTGCATGACCGCACAATTGTCATTAAAAATGTTACAACGCTGAAAGCTTAAAATTGGCCTGGGCAGGAAGGGGGTGAAAATGCCCTGTATTATAGTGGTTAACTGTAAGGCCTCATGGACACTAGGGCTGCGCATCTTCAATGGTCTCACAATTCAAATAGATTACGATTATCCTGTCCACGATTTGATTCGATTTTGCGATGCATCACGATTACTGCGCAAGTGCGCATGGGTAAAAACTTTTTATGCAAAAATGTAAGCAGTCAGAAAAACTAAATTCTCCAGTGGCAGCAGGATGGCTGGGAACAGAGGCAGAGGGGTGCCTGGGAACAGAGGCAGAGGGGTGCCTGGGAACAGAGGCAGAGGGGTGGCTGGGATCAGGCAGAGGGGTGGTGGGATAGATGGGATCAGGCAGAGGGGTGGTGGGATCAGTGGCAGAGGGGTGGTGGGATCAGTGGCAGAGGGATGGTGGGATCAGTGGCAGAGGGATGGCTGAGATCAGGCAGAGGGGTGGTGGGATCAGTGGCATAAGGATAGCTGGTGGGATCAGTGGCAGAGGGATGACTGGGATCAGACAGACGGATGGTGGGATCAGAGGCAGAGGGATCAGGCAGACGGATGGTTGGAATCAGAGGCAGAGGGATCAGGCAGATGTATGGTGGGATCAGAGGCCAAGGGATTAGGCAGACGAATGATGGGATCAGAGTCAGAGGGATCAGGCATATGGATGTGGGATCAGAGTGATCAGGCAGATGGATGGTGGGATCAGGCAGACGGATGGTGGGATTAAGCAAACGGACGGTGGGATCACGCAGAGGGGTGATGGTAGTGGAGGGATGGGATCAGTGTCACTGGCACTTACCTACTCTCAGTGTCAGTCGATTCCCCCTCCTCCATGCTGCTCAGTGTGTTTTCCCCCTTCCGGTGCCTCCAGTAAAGCCTCTCCTCATGTCGGGTCTCCTCAAGCCCCTCCCCTGCACTGTATTGGCTGTCAGCTCACTTTCTTCTTCAGTGAAGGGGAGGGAAGAGGAGGATGCTTTAGCCACCATGCAGGCTCTGCCTCTGTCTTTCTCCCTGAGAGGCAGAGCACTGCACGGAGCTACGGATGACATCATCAACAATCGATTCGGTCGACTCACAGCATCAGTGCAGCATCGCGAATATCCGAATCATGATACATCAATGCTGCGATTATATTCAACACCCCTAATGCACACTGGGCATAAAGAATTCTGCTTATACAGGCGTTTGGAGTTTTTTTTTTCTTTCTGCCTTTTAGAAGAAACTCCTTGTTAACCTACAGCCCTGCCCAAAAGTTTTGAGAATGACACAAATATCGATTTTCACAAAGTCTGCTGCTTCAGCGTTTTTAGATCTTCTTATCAGATGTTACTTTGAAGTATAATTAAAAGCATTTTCATAAGTGTCAAAGACTTTTATTGACAATTACATTAGGTTTATGCAAAAAGTTCAATATTTGCAGTGTTGACCCTTCTTTTTCAAGACCTCTGCAATTTGCCCTGGCATGCTGTCAATCAACATCCTGGCCTCATCCTGACTGATGGCAGCTCATTCTTGCATAATCAATGCTTGGAGTTTGTCAGAATTGTTTTTTGTTCACCCACGTCTTGAGGATTGAGCACAAGTTCTCAATGTGATTAAGGTCTGGAGAGTTTCCTGGCCATGGACCTAAAATTTCAATGTTTTGTATTCCAAGCCACTTAGTTATCACTTTTGCCTTATGGCAAGGTGCTCCATCATGCTGGAAAAGGCATTGTTTGTTACCAAACTGTTCTTGGATGGTTTATTCATGGCTGTGTAGGTGCTCCATCATGCTGGAAAAGGCATTGTTCGTCACCAAACTGTTCTTGGATGGTTTATTCATGGCTGTGTTCTTAGGCAAAACTGTGAGTGAGCCCACTCCCTTGGCTGAGAAGCAACCCCACACATATATAGTCTCAGGATGCTTTACTGTTGGTATGACACAGGACTGATGGCTCACCTTTTCTTCTCCAAACAAGGTTTTTTTCCGGATGCCCCAAACAATGGGAAAGGGGATTCATCAGAGAAAATGACTTAACCCCAGTCCTCAGCAGTCCGAACCCTGTACCTTTTGCAGAATATCAGTCTGTCCCTGATGTTTTTCCTGGAGAGAAGTGGCCTTTTTGCTGTCCTTCTGGACACCAGGCCATCCTCCAAAAGTTTTCTCCTCACTGTGTGTGCAGATACACTCACACCTGCCTGCTGCCATTCCTGAGAAAGCTCTGCACTGGTGGTGCCCCAATCCCACAGCTGAATCAACTGTAGGAGATGGTCATTTTGCTTGCTGGACTTTCTTGGGTGCCCTAAAGCCTTTTTCACAACAATTGAACCTCTCTCCTTGAAGTTCTTGCTGATCCGATAAATGGTTGATTTAGGCGAAATTTTAATAGAAGTAATATCCTGTGAATGCTTTTTTGTGCAAAGCATTGATGACTGCACCTGTTTCCTTGCAAGTAACCATGGTTAACAAAGGAAGAACAATGATTTCAAGCACCCCCCTCCATTTAAAGCTGCCAGTCTGTTATTCTATTTCAATCAGCATAAGGCCCGGTTCACACTGCTGCGGTGCGGGAGATCGCATATGATTCGCACCGCACTGCAGTTCAAATCATATGCGATCTCTGTGCGATGCAAATTCAGCCATACAGATAGTATGGCTGAATTTGCATCGCATTCGGCCCAAAATCAGGCAAGGACCCTTTTTTTCGGTCCGCAGCAGAATCGGATCGCATGGTGTTCTCACCATGCGATCCGATTCCTGTCCGAGTTTGCAGATCGCACTGTGATATGCGAGCTGCTATGGGGGTGTCATTAACATTTCATTGACACTCCCAGCAGCTCGCATAGGGCAGTGTGAACTGCCGGCGGGAGACATGCGGTGCGGGAACCCGCAGTAGATTCGCAGCGTTCCCGCACCGCAGCAGTGTGAACCCAGCCTTACAGAGGGATTTCTAGCCTTGTCCTCGTCAACACTAACACCTGTGTTAACGAGAGAATCACTGACATGTCAGCTGGTCATTTTGTGGCAGGGCTGAAATGTAGTGGAATTTTTTAATTTTTTATGGCAAATAGGGACTTTGCAATTAATTGCAATTCATCTGATCACTCTTCATGACATTCTGGAGTAGATGCAAATTGCCATCATAAAAACTGAGGCAGCAGACTTTGTGAAAATGAATATTTGGGTCATTCTCAAAATTTTGGCCAGGGCTGTATGTGTTTGTGCACATTTGGGCATTTACATATTTGTAGAGGAGCACCTACAGACTGGAAAAAAAAAAAATCACAAGTGTGTTTTTGAGAGGAGCTTTCGGAAAAATATGCTTGATGTGTCTAAACGCCGCGTTTAGGCACGTCAAGCATTTTCAAGTGTAAACGCATGTACAATATGCCCCATGGGAGCGTTTTTTATATTGCTTTTTACTGCCAGCAGTTCTGCCATTTTTAATGCTGCCTAGTGTACATGGACCCTTAGGGTCATATCAGATGGATAATTCTGTAGCATCGATTACTCGATACTACAAAGCGCTAATGCCACAGATTAACAGCAATTTTGTAGCTAACAACAAATTTGCTATAGTCAATGAAGATTGGTAGCTAAAAAGTGATTTTTGGCAGATATTGGTCAGACTCATGCTACAGCATTATATTCGAGCTTGCTGTTCTAAATTGCTCTCCTTCATTCATTTGTAGCTAAGGCATAGAGGTGAATGCAGAGTGATTGCCGGTGGTGAGCGTGTTGCTGACAAGAAACACTGCACAAACTCAATTGCTTAGTGACTCAGCTACAAATCTCTGTAAAATTAACACGTAAGCGAATCCATAGAATATACGTGTCATTTCCTTAGCGAGAAATCATACGGGAAAAAGAAGAAAGATAAAGACAGAAGGAATGAGGGGAGAGAGAGAGATAATGGAGAGAGAGAGGAAAAAAGAGATACACTGGGGAAAATAATTATTTGATCCCCTCCAGATTTTGTAAGTTTGCCCACTTACAAAGAAATGATGGGTCTATAATTGTTATCACAGTTGTATTTTAAATGATAGAGACAGAATATCAACCAAAAATCCAGAAAAAACACATACAAATGTTATAAATTGAGTTGCAGTTCAGTGAGTAAAATAAGTATTTGATCCCCTACCAACCAACAAGAATTCTGTCTCCCACAGACTGGCTACAGTTTGTGCTCATGTGTTACACAGATCAGTCCTGTCAATTTACGAAGGTGCACTTAAAGAGGAAGTAAACACTGATGGGTTTACTTCCTCTTTGTTTCCCTGCAAAGGTAAAGCATAATGGGCTACTATGCATCGCATAGTAGCCCATTATGTGTCACTTACCTGACACAGGAGCCAGCGATGTCACCGCTGTCCCCTCTTCCACGGAGAGTCCATCTTCTTTCCGGGTATTGTGGCTCCGTCGCTGTGAGCTGGCTGGAGCCGCGATGACGTCACTCTCGCGCGAATGCGCACAGGAGTCGCCACTAGCGGCATATTGCCATTAACAGTGGCGTGCTCAGTGCGCCTGCGCGCCGCTGTCTATGGCGCATGCGCCGTAGACAGCGGTGCCTGTCTTTTTGCAAATGTCTCCTAAACCATGTAGGTTTAGGAGATATTTCTTGGACCTACAGGTAAGCCTTAATCTAAAAAAGACAACTGTCTACAGAATCTATTTCTCCCATTCAAACCTCACCATCATGGGCAAGACCAAAGAGCTGTCAAAGGACATGAGGAACAAGATTGTAGACCTGCACAGGGCTGGAATGGGCTACAAGACCATCAGCAAGGAGCTTGGTGAGAAAAAGACAAGTGTTGGAGCGATTATTTGCAAATGGTAAAAATACAAAATAACCATCAACGGCATTCGGTCTGGAGCTTCATGCAAGATTCTGCCTCATAGAATAAGGATGATTATAAGAAAAGTGAGGGATCAGCCTAGAACTACATGGGAGGAGCCTGTGAATGATCTCAAGGCATTTGGGACCACAGTCACCAAACAAACCATTGGTAACACAATACGCCACCAAGGATTGAAATCCTGCAGCGCCTGCAATGTCCCCCTCCTCAGGAAGGCACATGTACAGACCCATCTGAAGTTTGTCAATGAACATTTAAATGATTCAGAGGAGGATTGTGAGAAAGTGCTATGGTCAGATGAGACCAAAATTGAGCTCTTTGGCATTAACTTGACTTGCCGTGTATTGGAGGAGGAAAAATGCTGACTATGACCCTAAGAACACCAAGCTGGCCGCCGCGTCCTTAACAACCAATGAGTCATCAGCTGTCAGCGGGCTTACCTGTTGAATGTAAAAAAAAATAGCCGGCTAAAAAAAAATTGTGAAAAAAAAACAGCGTGGGGTCCCCCCCAGGTCCATACCAAGCCCTTGGGTCTAGTATGGATTCGGAGGGGACCCCCCCATGCCAAAATCCATACCAGACCTTTAGCTGAGCATGCAGCCTGGCAGGTCAGGAAAGAGAGGGGACAAGTGAGCGCCCCCCCTCCTGAACCATACCAGGCCGCCTGCCCTCAACATGGGCGGTGGGTGCTTTTGGGCAGGGGGGTTCTGTGCCCCCCATTCCAAAGCACCTTGCCTCCATGTTGATGGGGACAAGGGCCTCTTCCCGACAACTCTTACCCGGTGATTGTCAGGTCTGCGGGCTTATCGGAATCTGGAAGCCCCTTAATGTGAATGAGTATGGGGTACATCGTACCCCTACCCATTCACCAAAAAAGTAGTGTAGTGTGAAAAACTATAGTAGACAGTTTTTGACAAGTCTTTTATTAAAAATATCTCCTTCTTCCTCTGGTCTTCCTCTATCTTCTCCTGCATCTTTCTTCGGGCTTCTGCTTCTTCTTCCGCTCTTCTTCTTTCTCCTGTCTTCTTTGTCCGGTGTTCTTCTTCCTCTGTCGCCGCTGACCCTCCTCGGATGCTGCATCCCACTCCCACCGACGATCCTCCTCCGATGCTGCGTCCCGCTGATCTGTCCGCGCCGATGTCAAGCATGTCTTAGATAACGATGGGGGCATGGCCATCGGATGACGTCATCTGTAGGCCCAGCCCCTTGTGACATCACAGACCCATCATACCCCCGGGCGGTGACTTCACAAGGGGCTGGGCCTCCGGATGACATCATCCGATGGCCACGCCCTCATCATTATCTAAGACATGCTTTACATCGGCGCGGACAGATCAGTGAGACGCAGCATCTGAGGAGGGTCGTCGGTGGGAGCGGGACGCAGCATCAGAGGAAGGTCGTCGGCGGCAGAGGAAGAAGAGCAGAAGAAGAAGCAGCCCGAGAAGAGAAAGATGGAGGAAGACCGGAAGAAGAAGCCGGGAAGAAGATATTTTTAATAAAAAAACTTGGGTGGGAGTAGACTGTACCCCATACTCATTCACATAGTGGGGGAGGCCGGGATCTGTGGACCCCCTTGTTAATGGGGGCTTCCAGATTCCGAAAAGCCCTCCGCCCACAGACCCCAACAACCACCGGGCAAGGCGGCAAGGTGCTTTGGGGTGGGGGGCCAAGAGCCCCCCCTGCCGCAAAGCACCCACCCCCCCATGTTGAGGGAAATAGGCAATTCTTTCTTTTACATTCAGCGGGGTAGCCCGCTGACAGCTGATGACTCACCGGTTGTTAAGGACGTGGCGGCCGGCTTCCCGCCCCCCCTCCTTAGCAACCAGCTATAGACAGTGTAAACAAAAATGCAAATCGCTGGGTGAGAGAGAGAGGAATGAGAAGAGAGGAGAGGGGTGGGGGAGAGAGAGAAGGAATGAGGGGAGAGAGAGAAGGAATGAGGGGGGAGAGATAGAGAAGGGGAGGGGGAGAGAGAGAGAAGGAATGAGGGGAGAAAGAGAAGGAGAAGGGGGGAGAGGAGTGGAGAGGGGTGAGAGAGAGAAGGAATGAGGGTGGAGAGAAAGAGAAGGAATGAGGGTGGAGAGAAAGAGAAGGAATGAGGGGTGAGAGAGAGGAGAAGGAGAGGGGTGGGAGAGAGAGAAGGAATAAGGGGTGAGAGAGAGGAGTGAGAGGAAGAGAGGGAGAAGGAGAGAGGGGGGAGAGAGAAGGAATGAGGGGGGGAAGGAATGAGGTGAGAGAGAGGGAATGAGGGGAGAGAGAGGGAATGAGGGGGGAGAGAGAGGGAAGAAGGAAGAGAGAAGAGAGGGGGGAGATAGAGGGAATGAGGGGGGAAGAGAGAGGGAATGAGGGAGAGAGAGAGAGAGAGGGAAGAGGGGGAGAGAGAGGGAATGAGGGTAAGAGAAGGAATGAAGGGGGAGAGAGAATGAATGAGGGGGGAGAGAGAATGAATGAGGGGGAAAGAGAGAAGGGATGAGGGGAGAGAAGGAGGAGAGGGGGGAGAGATAAGGAATGATGGGAAGAGAAGGAATGAGGGGGAGAGAGAAGGAGAAGGGGGGAGAGGAAGGAAGAGGGGGAGAGAGAGGGGAGGGAGGAGAGAGGGGGAGAAGGAGGGAAGAGGGAGAGAGAGAGAGGAGGGAGGAGGGAGAGAAGGAGGGAGAAAGGAAGGGAGGGAAGAGAGAGAAGAGGAAGAAGGAGAGAGGGGAGAGAAGAGGAGAAGGAAGAGGAGGGAGAGGGATGAGAAGAGAAGGGAGAGAGAGGAAGGAAGAGGAGAGAGAGAGGGGGAGAGGGGAGAGAGAGGGAGAATGGAGAGGGGGGGAGAGAGAAGGAATGAGGGGGGAGAGAGGAGGGAGAGAGGAGAAGGAGGAGAGGAAGGAGGAGGAGAGAAGAGAAGAGAGGGGGAGAGAGAGAGGATGGAAGAGAGGGAGGGAGAGAAGAGAGAATAAGGGGAGGAAGAGAGAAGAGGAGGGAGGGGAGGAGATGGAGAGGGATGGGGGGAGAGAGAGATGGAGGGGAGGGGGAGAGAGAGGAGAGGAGGGAGAGAAGGGAGAGGGGGGGGGAGGGGAGAGAGAAGGAGAGGGGAGGAGGAGAGGAGAGGGAAGGAGGGAGAGAGGAGAGAGGGAGAGGAGAGAAGGAGAGAGAGGAGAGGGGGAGAGGAAGAGAGAGAGAGAGGAAGGGAGAGAGAGGAAGATGGGGAGGAAGAGAGAAGATGGAAGGAGAAGGGAGAAGAGAGAAGGAGGGGAAGGAGAAGAGGAGGGAGGGGGAGGGGAGAGAGAAGGGGGAGAGGAGGGAGAGAGGAGGGAAGAGGGGGAGAAGAGAGGAGAGGAGAGAGGGGAGAGAGAGAGAAGAAGGGGGGAGAGAAGGAAGAGGAGGAGGGAGAGGAGGGAGGAGAGGAGAGGAAGGAGAGAGAGGGAGAAGGAATGAGAGGGAGGGAAGGAGGGGAGAGGAGGAGAGAGAGGAGAGGGAAGGAGAGAGAGAGAGAGGAGGAGGAGAGAGAGAAGGGAGAGGAGGGGAGAGAGGGGAGAGAGAGGGAGGAGAGAGGAGAGGGAGAGGAGAGAGGGGAGAGAGAGAGAGAGAAGGAGAGGGAGAGAGAGGGAGAGAGGGGAGAGAGAGAAGGAGAGAGGAGAGGGAGAGGACGCCTGCCAGCGGGTACCGCGAGCCGGCCTGCGGGGTGCGGCCTCCTTCCATCTTGTGTCTCGCGCCGGAGCATCCCGTGTGCCGCGACGCATTTCCATCGTTTCCACGCTGCCTCCCACCTTGTTGCCCGCTCCGGGCATCTGGTGGCGCTCGCGGACTCCGGGGTCGCGCGGCGCCGCATTCTGAGGGTTCCTCTCTCCTTTGTCTGCGGTGTGTCCTCGTGCCATCGTTGGCACTCGCGTGCCCATCGGTTTACCTCCCGCCATCATTGTCCTCTTCTCGTGGCCATCTGGTCTCGCTCGACGGCCAGCTGGCTCGCGCCCGCCAGCTGGGGGCGCCCGCCTGCCGGCGTTTCGCGGCCTTCCATGCTCTTGCGGGTCGCTCCTTCCAGCTGCTTTTGTATCGCTCCGCCAGGCTTTTTCTCGACGTTTCATCTTGTCTCGCCGTCCCATCTCTTTTTCTCTGCTCCTTCCTCTCTGTGCCTCCCGTTCCAGCTGGTATCTGCTCGCCTTCCATCCGTGTTCTCTCGCCTTGCCACGTTGTGCCCGCCGGCTCCTTGCCACGCACCGGCCATCGGGGTACCACGCTCCTTCCAGCTGGGGTCCCTCGCGCCGTTCAGCGGTTCGCTCCTGCCTTCGCTGTGGTCTCTGCTCCGAGCCAGTTTTTTTCTCTCCTGGCATCTGGTTCCTTCCTCCCTTGTCCTTCTCTTTTTTTTCCGCGCTCCTTTCCATCTTTCCTTCGCCGCCAGCTTTCCTTCTCTCCGTGCCATCCTCCCTTCCTTTTTTTTCCTTCCTTTTTTTCTTCTCTTTTTCCCTTCTTCTTTCCTCCTCCCCATCCACTTTCCCTTTCTTTTCCTTTCATTTCCTTTCCTTTTCCTTTTCTTGTCCCTCTTTTCCTTTCCTTTTCTTTTCCTTACCTTTCTTCATCTTCCTCTTCCTTTCCTCTTTCTTCTTTCCTTTTCCCTCCTTCCTTCCTTGTCCTCTCTTCTTTTTTCTCCCTTCCATCTCCTTCTCTTCTATCTTCATCTCTACTCTCTCCCTCTCTTCTTCCTCTTTCCTTCCCCTCTTCCACTCTCTCTTTCTCTTTCCTTTCCCCCTTTCTTCTTTCCTTTTCTCCTTTCCTCATCTCTTTTCTTTCCCTTCATCCTCTTTCCTCTCTCTCTCTCTTTTCTTTCTTTTTTCTCTTTTCCTTTCCTTTTTTTCCCTCTTCTCTTCTTTCTCCTTCTTTTTCTCTTTTTTCTTTCCTTCTCTTTTTCTCCTTTCCTTTCTTTTTTCCCCATTTCTTCTCTTTTTTTTTTCTCCCCTCCTCTTTCTCCTTCTTCTCCTCTTTTTCTTCCTTTCCTTTCTCTTTTCTTTCTCTTCCCTTCTCCTTTCTCCCCTCTTTTCCTTTCCCTTCCTCCTCTATCTTTCCTCCTCTATTCTTTTCTTCCTCTTCCCTCCTTCTTCTTTCTTTTCCCCCCTTCCTCCTTTTTTCTTCTTCTTCCTCTTCCTTCTTCCTCCTCTTTCTTCCTTCCTTTCTACCTTTCCTTTTTCTTTTCCTTCCCTTCTTCCTTCTTTCCCCTCCATCTTCTCCATTTCTTTCTTTTACTTTCTCCTTCTCTTCTTTCCTTCTCCTCCTTCTTTCCTTCCTTTTTTTTCTTCTTCTCCTTCTTCTTTTCTCCCTTCCTTTCCTCTTTCCATTTCCCTTTTTTTTCTTGTTTTTACTCTTTCCCCCTCCTTCTTTCCTGTTTCTTCTCCTTCTTCTCCTTCCTCTTCCTTTCCTTCTTTTTCTTTTTCCATCTTTCCCTTCTTCCTTTCTTTTTTCCTTCTTTTCTCCTTTCTTCTCCTCCTTTCCTTCCTTCTCTTTCTTCTTTCCTTCTTTCCTTCTCTTTTCCTCTTCTTCTTTCTCCTTCTTCTCCCTTCTTCTCCTATCTACTTCTTTTCCTTCTTCTTCTCTCCTCTTCTTCCCCCCTTTACCCTCTTCACCTCTTCATCCTCTTCCCTTTTCCTTTCCTCTTTCTTCTCTTCCTTTTTCCCCTTTTCTCTCCCTTCCTTTCTTTTTCTCCCTTCCTTCTTCTTTTTTTCTTTTTTCTCCCCCTCCTCTATCTTCCTTTCTTTCCTTTCTTTACTCTCCATTCTTCTTTCTTTTCTCTTTCCTTTTCTTTCCTTCTCTCCTCTTCCCTTTCTTTCTCCTCCTTTCCTTCTTCCTTTCTCCTTTCTTCTCCTTTTCCTCTTCCTTCTCTTCTTCTTCCCTTTCCTTTTTCCTCCTCCCTTCTTTTTCCTCCTCATTTCTTTCCCCTTCCTCTATTTCCTTCCTTCTTTCTTTTTACTTTCCCCTTTTCTCGTTCATTTTTCCCCTTTCTTCTTCTCCTTTTCTTCTCCTCCTTCTTTCTCCCTTTTTTCTCATCTCCTTCTTCTTCCTCTTTCCTTCCCCTTCCTTCCTCCTCTTTCTCTTTTCCTTTTCTTCATTCTTTTCTTCCTTCTTTCCTTCCTGTTTTTCCTTCCCCTTCCTCTCTTTTCTTTCTTTTCTCTTTCTTCCTTCTTCTCCTTTTCTATTTCCCTCCTTCTCATTCCAATTCTCCTTTCTTCCTTCCTTTCTCCTTCTTCTTTTTGCTTCTTTTTCTTCTTCTCTTCCTTCTTCATTCCTTTCTTTTCCCTTTTCCCTTTCTGTCCCTTTCTTCCTTCCCTCATCTCTCATTTCCTTCATTCAATTTCTTCCCTTTCCTCCTCTCCTTCCTTCTTTTTCTTCTTCACATTCCTCTTCTTCGTTTTTCCTTCCTCCTCTCCTCTTCATTTTTTTCTTCCTTTTTCCCCTTCTTTTCCTTCGTTCCTTCTTTTTCTTCCCTTTCTCATATTTCCTCCTTCCTTTCCTTTTCCTCTCTTTCTTCTCCTCCCCTCCTCCTCCTTCTTATCCTCCTTTCTTTCCTTTCCTTTTCCTCTTTTTCCCCTTCTTTCTTTCTCCCCCTTCTTTCCCCCTCTCCCTCTCTCTTCCTTCTTCTTCCCTTTTTCCTATCTTCTCCTTCCTTCTCACTATTTCCCTTTTCCATTTTTTCTTGTCCTCCTCACTTCTTCTTCTTCTTCTTCTTCTTCTTCTTTTTTTCCCTCTTCTTTCTTCTCTTCTTTTCCCTTCCCACCTTTTCTTCTTCTTCTTCCTTCCTCTTTCTTCTTTCCCCTTCTCCTCTTCTTTTTTTCCCTCTTCCCTTTCTTCTTCTTCCTTCTTTTTTTTTCTTCTCTTCTTCTTACTTCTTCTTCTATCCCTTCCTCCTTCTTCTTCTTCTCCTTCTTCCCTCTTCTTCTTCTTCTTTTCTCTTCTTCTTCTCTTCTCCTTCTTCTTCCCTTCCTCTTCTACTTCTCTTCTTTTTCCTTTCCTTCTCTTCCCTCCCTGTTCTTCTTCCTCTTCTCTTTTCCTTCTCTTCCTCCTCCTCTTCTTTTCTCCCCTTCCCTTCTTCTTTTCTTCTACCTTCTTCTTCTTCCCTTCTTCTCTTCTTCTTCTTCCTTCTTTTCTTTTCTTCTTCTTCTTCTTCTTCTTCTTTTCCTCCCCTCCTCTTCTTCTCTCTTCCTCTTCCTGTTCACTCCTTCCTTCTTCTTCCCCCTTTCTTCTCTTCTTCTTTCTTCTTCTCTTTCCTTCCTTCTTCGTCCTTTCTTCTTTTCTTCCTTCTTTTTCTCCTTGCTTCTTCCTCCTTCTCCTACTCTTCTTTCTCTCTTTCCTTTCTTCTTCTTTTCCCCTTCTTCCCTTCTTCTTCCTTCTTCTTCCTTCTTTTTCCCACCCCTCTTTCTTCTTTCTCTCCTTTTCTCTTTCTCCCCTTCCCTTTTCTTCTTTTTCCTTTCTTTTTTTTTCTTCTTTCTTCTTCTCTCCTCTCCTTCCCTCTCCCCTTCTTTTCCCCTTCTTCTTCCCTTTTCCTCTTTTCTCTTCGCTTCTTTCTTTTCTCCTTCTTCTCCTCTCTTCCTTTCTCCTCCCTTCTTCTTTTCTTTCTTTTTCCTTCTTCGTTTTTTCCCTCCCCTTTCCTCTCTCCTCCCTCCTCCTCTCTCCCTTCCCTTTCTTTCTTTTCTCCTCCCACTCCTCCCTTCTCCTCCTCCTTTCTTTCCTCCCTCTTTTTTCTTCTCCTTTCTCTTCTTCTTCTTTCCCTTTTCCTCTTTCTTTCCTTCTCCTCCTTCTTTCGCCTCCCTTTCCTTCTCCTCCTCCTCCTTCTATCTTCTCCTTCCTTTCCTTCTTCTTTCCTCCTCCTCCCCTTTTCTCCCTTCCTTCTCCTCTTTCTCTCTTCTTTCTTTCCTCCTCTTCTTCTTTTCTCCTCCTTTTTTTTTCCTCCTCTTTTTCCTTATTCCTCTCTTTTCTCCTTTCTTTTTCCTCCCTCTTCCTTCTTCCTCTCTCTTCTTTTCCTCCTCCTTCTCCCTCTTTTCCCTTCTTCTTCCTTTCCTCTTCTTTCTTTTTTTTTTTTCTTTTCCTTCTTCTTTTTTTCTTTTTTCTCACCTTTCTCTCTTTTTTCCTTCTTTTCTTCTTCTTTTTTTTCCTCTTCTTCTCTCTTCCTTTTCTTCTTTTTTCCCTTCCTCTCTTCCCCCTTTTTTCTCCTTTCTTTCCTTTCTTTTCCTTCTCTTCCTTTTTCTTTTCTTCTTTCCTCCCTTTTCCTCTTTTACCCTTTCTTTTTTTTCCCTTCCTTTTCTTTTCTTTCTTTTCTTTTCCTCCCTTTCCTTCTCCCTCCTCCTCCTCTTTTTTCTCCTTCTTTCCTTTCTCCTCTCTTCTTCTCTCTCTTCTTTCCCCCTTTTCCCTCTCCCTGCTCCTCTCCTCTCCCCTCTCTCTTTCCCTCCCTTTCCTTCTCTTCTTCCTTCCTCCCCCTTCCTCTCTCTTTTTTCCCTTTTTTTTTCTTTCCTCCTTCCTTTTCTCCTCCTTTCCCCCCCTCCTTCCTCCCTTCTTTTCCCCTTTTTCTTCCTCCTCCCTCCTCCTTTCTTTTCTCCTCTCGTCCTCCTCCTTCCTCTTCTTTTTCTCCATTTCCTCTCCTCTCCTTCCGCCTCCTCTCTCCTTCTCTCCTCTTCTCCTCCTCTCTCCCCTCTCCCTTTTCTTCTCCTCTCTTCCCCTCCTTTCCGCCTCCTTTTTCTCTCCTCCTTTCTCTCTTTTCCTCTCCTCCCTTTCCCCTTACACTGGTGGTCAGTGGGAAGGATGCCCCTTACACTGGTGAGCAGTGTGGGGAAGGATGCCCCTTACACTGGTGAGCAGTGGGAAGGATGCCCCTTACACTGGTGAGCAGTGGGAAGGATGCCCCTTACACTGGTGATCAGTGGGAAGGATGCCCCTTACACTGGTGGTCAGTGGGAAGGATGCCCCTTACACTGGTGAGCAGTGGGAAGGATGCCCCTTACACTGGTGGTCAGTGGGAAGGATGCCCCTTACACTGGTGGTCAGTGGGAAGGGTGCCCCTTACACTGGTGGTCAGTGGGAAGGGTGCCCCTTACACTGGTGGTCAGTGGGAAGGATGCCCCTTACACTGGTGAGCAGTGGGAAGGATGCCCCTTACACTGGTGAGCAGTGGGAAGGATGCCCCTTACACTGGTGAGCAGTGGGAAGGATGCCCCTTACACTGGTGAGCAGTGGGAAGGATGCCCCTTACACTGGTGAGCAGTGGGAAGGATGCCCCTTACACTGGTGGTCAGTGGGAAGGATGCCCCTTACACTGGTGAGCAGTGGGAAGGATGCCCCTTACACTGGTGGTCAGTGGGAAGGATGCCCCCTTACACTGGTGAGCAGTGGGAAGGATGCCCCTTACACTGGTGGTCAGTGGGAAGGATGCTCCTTACACTGGTGGTCAGTGGGAAGGATGCCCCTTACACTGGTGGTCAGTGGGAAGGATGCTCCTTACACTGGTGGTCAGTGGGAAGGATGCCCCTTACACTGGTGGTCAGTGGGAAGGATGCCCCTTACACTGGTGGTCAGTGGGAAGGATGCCCCTTACACTGGTGGTCAGTGGGAAGGATGCCCCTTACACTGGTGGTCAGTGGGAAGGATGCCCCTTACACTGGTGGTCAGTGGGAAGGATGCCCCTTACACTGGTGGTCAGTGGGAAGGATGCTCCTTACACTGGTGGTCAGTGGGAAGGATGCCCCTTACACTGGTGGTCAGTATGATGAGTGGAACACTGAAGATAGTCAGGTACCATCAGATAGGAGGTTGGTCGGGCACACTGGCACAGGTGAAATAAGCCCAATGAAGGTCTGCAGGAACCCTGAGCTGTCATAGAAGCCTGGCTGAGAAGAACTTGTATGGAATACCCTTCTATCCTCATGTAATGTCCCTGGGTCAGAGGTGAGGGTTCTTCTGCTGGGACTTCCATAGAAGAGATGTCATCCTTTATTAGGAAGAAGCGCCTCTCCCCATAGATGGGAGGACTGGCATCATACACTCCCGGGCTGTACTGATAGAAACTTTGTAGAAGACAGCGGAGGGCACCCAGAGAAGTACCCAGAGAAGTACACGTCCCACCAAGGACAGGGACAAGTCCCACAACAGGTGACAACACAATAAGATGACAAGTGCTGGGCTTACCTCCCGTCATAGTCCCCGGCAGCCTTCATGTACAGAGCACAGGCGAACATGACCCTGAACACTAAATCCATGCTGAGCCCGGCACAGGAACACTTGTTACAGCAAGTCTCCGACAAGAGTGAGGTGACACGAGCTCCACACAACACCGCCAACAGGTGACCAGTCCCGGAGTCCCCGGGCGGCACGTCTCAGTGTGTGTCCTTCTCCGTGCTGGGAGCGCTCTGCCAATCCGCGAACCTCCCAACCCAGACACAGAGTGAGGGGAGGAGCCTGTGCACTGACCACACCCCCCGCCACCTTCACTGTCCACACCTCTCTACCTAGAGCTCCTCACTCCTCTCCGTCTGTACACTCACCTCACACACCGTCTATTCTGTCCTCACTTCTCTTTTCTAATTTATCATTCTTTCTATCGTCCTCTCTCATTCTCTGTATCTGAATGAGTGAAAAAAAACGAATTCTGTCTCGCCATCTCTCTTTCATGCTCACTTATTTTCTCTCTCCTACAAGTATCTCCCTTCATTCCTTCTCTCTCCCTCACCCCTTCTCTCTTTCTCCCCTCTCCCTCATTCCTTCTCCCCCTCATTTCTTCTTTCTTCCCCCCCCCTCATTCCGTCTCCCCCTCATTCCTTCTTTCTTTCTCCCCCCCCTCTTCCCCTTCCCCCTTTCTTCTTTCTTTCCTCCCCCCCCTTTCCTCCCCTTCCCCCCTCATTCCTTCTCCCCCTCATTCCTTCTCCCCCTCATTCCTTCTCTCTCCCCCTCTTCTCCTTCTCTCCCCTCTCCCTTCTCTCTCTCCCCCCTCATTCCTTCTCTCCCCCCCCTCATTCCTTCTCTCTCCCCTCTCATTCCTTCTCTCTCCCCTCTCATTCCTTCTCTCCCCTCATCCCTTCTCTCCCCCCCTTATTCCTTCTCCCCCTCATTCCTTCTTTCCCCCCTCATTCCTTCTCTCCCCTCATCCCTTCTCTCTCCCCCCTCATTCCTTCTCTCTCCCCCTCATTCCTTCTCTCTCCACCTGCATTCATTCTCTCTCTCCCCTCATTCCTTCTCTCTCCCTCTTCATTCCTTCTCTCTCTCCCCTCTCTCTCTCTTCCCCCTCATTCCTTCTCTCGCCCCCCTCATTCCTTCTCTCTCCTCCTCATCCTTCTCTCCCCCCTCTACCTTCTCTCTCTCCCCCCCTTCCTTCTCCTCTCCCTCTTCTCCCTCTCTCTCTCTCCCTCATTCCTTCTCTCTCCCCCTCATTTCTTCTCTCTCTCCCCACCTCCTCCTCCCTCCCCCCTCATTCCTTCTCTCTCCCCCCTCCTTTCCCCCTCACTCTCTCCCCCTCCTTCCCTCCCTCCCCCCTCATTCCCTCTCCCCCCCTCATTCCCTCTCTCTCCCCCCCCCATCCCTTCTCTCTCCCTCTCCCCTCTCCCCTCCTCCCTCCCTCTCTCCCTCTCCCCCCTCATTCCTCTCCTCCCCCTCCTCTTCACTCCTCCCTCTCCCCCTCCCTCCCCTTCTCTCTCCCCCTCCCCCTTCTCCTTCCCCCCCTCTCCTCTCCCTCTCTTCTCTCCCTCTCCTCCCATCGCCTTTCTGACCCTTCTCCCCTCCTCCCCTTCCTTCCCCCTCTCCTCTCTTCCCCCCTCCTCCCCTCTCTCTCTCCTCCCCCCTTCTCCTCTCTCTCCTCTCTCCCTCCTTCTCTTCCCCCCTCATTCCTCATCTCCTCTTCTCCTCCCTCCCTCATCTCCCTCTCTCCTCCCTTCTCATTCCTATCTCTCTCCCTCATTACCCTCTCTCTCCCCTCATTCCTCTCTTCCCCCCATTCCTTCCTCTCTCCCTCCCTCCTTCTCTCTCTCCCCTCCTCATTCCCTCTTCCCTCCCCTCATTCCCTCTCTCTCCCCCTCATTCCCTCTCCCCTCCCCCCATTTCTCTCCTCTCTCCCCTCTATCCTTCCTCTTCCTCCCTCCTCTCCTCCATCTCTCTCCTCCTCCCCCCCCTCCATTCCCCTCTCCTCCTCTTCCTCCCTTCTCTCACTCTCTCTCCTCCTCTCCCTCTTCCTCCACCCCCCCCTTTCCCTCTCCTCCTCTCCTCCTCCCCCTCATTCCTCTCTCCTTCCTCCTCTTCCTCTCTCTCACCCCCTCATCCTCCTTCTCTCTCCTCCCTCATCCTTCTCTCTCTCCTCCTCCTTCCCTCTCTCTCCTCCTCCCACCTCCTTCTCTCTCTTCTCTCCCCTTCCTCTTCCTCTCCTTCCTCCCCCTCTTCCTTCCCCTCCTCTCTCTCTCATTCCTTCTCTCCTCCTCCCCCTTCCTCTCTCCTCTCCCTCTCATTCACTCTCTCCTCCCCTCCCCTCCTTCTCTCCCCCCTCATTCCATCGCTCTCCTCCCCTCAATCCTTCTCTCCCCCCTCATCTTCCCTCTCTCCCTCATTCCTTCTCTCTCCCCTCCTCTCCTCCTCCCTCACCCTCCATCCCTCTCTCCTTCTCTCCTCCTTCTCTCTCCCCCCTCATTCCTTCTCTCTCCCCCCTCACCCCCCTCTCTCTCCCCCTTCATTCCTTCTTTTCCCCTCATTCCTTCTCTCTCCCCCCTCATTCCCCTCTCTCCCCTCTTCCTCCTCTCTCCCCCCTCATTCCTTCTCTCTCCCCCTCATCCCTCTCTCTCCCCCTCATTCATTCTCTCTCCCCCCCCATTCCTTCTCTCTCCCCCCTCATTCCCTCTCTCTCTCCCTTCTCCTCCTCCCCTCATTCCTTCTCTCTCCCCCCTCATTCCTTTTCTCCCCCCAATTCTCCTTCTCTCTCCCCCCTCTCATTCTCTCTCTCCCCTCTCCTCCCTTCTCCCTCCCCCCCCCTCATTCCGTCTCTCCCGCCTCATTCCTTCTCTTCCCCTCATTCCTTCTCTCTCCTCCCTCTTTCCCCCCTCCTCCTTCCCCCCTCATTCCTTCTCTTCCCCTCATTCCTTCTCTCTCCTCCCTCATTCTCTCTCACTCCCCCCTCATTCCTTCTCTCTCCCCCTTCATTCCTTCTCTTCCCCTCATTCCTTCTCTCTCCCCCCTCTCATTCCTTCTCTCCCCTCATCCCTTCTCTCTCCCCCCTCCTCATTCCCCTCTCTCCCCTTCATCCCTCTCTCTCTCCTCCCTCATTCCTTCTCTCTCCCCCCTCATTCCTTCTCTCTCCCCCCTCATTCCTTCTCTCTCCCCCCTCATTCCTTCTCTCTCTCCACTCATTCCCTCTCTCTCTCCCCTCATTCACTCTCTCTCCCCCCCTCATTCCTTCTCTCTTCCCCCTCCCTCCCTCTCTCTCCCCTCATTCCCTCTCTCTCCCCTCATTCCCTCTCTCTCTCCCCTTATTCCTCCTCTCTTCCCCCTCATTCCCTCTCTCTCCCCCCTTATTCCTTCTCTCTCCCCCCTCATTCCCTCTGTCCCCCCTCATTCCCTCTCTCCCCCATTCATTCTCTCTCTCCCCCCTCATTCATTCTCTCTCTCCCCTCATTCCCTCTCTCTCTCCTCTCTCTTCCCTTCTCTCTCCCCCCTCATTCCCTCTCTCTCCCCTCATTCCCTCTCTCTCACCTCATTCCTTCCCCCCCTCATTCCCTCTCTCTCCCCCCCCATTCCTTCTCTTTCTCCTCTCCCTCCTCACTCCTCTCTCTCACCCCTTATTCCTTATCTCTCTCTCACCCCTCATTTCTTCTCTCTCTCTCACCCCTCATTCCTTCTCTTTCTCTCCACCCTAATTCCTTCTCTTTCTCTCCACCCTCATTCCTCTCTCTCTCACCCCTCATTCCTTCTCTCTCTCTCCCGCCCCTCATCCCTTCTCTTTCTCTCTCCTCTCACTCCTTCTCTCTCACCCCTCATTCCTTTTTTCTCTCTCCCCTCATTCCTTCTCTTTCTCTCTCCCCTCATTCCTTCTCTGTCTCACCCAGCGATTTGCATTTTTGTTTACACTGTCTATAGCTGGTTGCTAAGGAGGGGGGGCGGGAAGCCGGCCGCCGCGTCCTTAACAACCGGTGAGTCATCAGCTGTCAGCGGGCTACCCCATTGAATGTAAAAGAAAGAATTGCCCATTTTCCCTCAACATGGGGGGGTGGGTGCTTTGCGGCGGGGGGGCTCTTGGCCCCCCACCCCAAAGCACCTTGCCGCCTTGCCTGGTGGTTGTCGGGGTCTGTGGGCGGAGGGCTTATCGGAATCTGGAAGCCCCCATTAACAAGGGGGTCCACAGATCCCGGCCTCCCCCACTATGTGAATGAGTATGGGGTACAGTCTACTCCCACCCAAGTTTTTTTATTAAAAATATCTTCTTCCCGGCTTCTTCCTCCGGTCTTCCTCCATCTTTCTCCTCCGGGCTTCGCCTTCTCGGGCTGCTTCTTCTTCCACTCTTCTTCCTCTGCCGCAGACGACCTTCCTCTGATGCTGCGTCCCGCTCCCACCGATGACCGTCCTCAGATGCTGCGTCTCACTGATCTGTCCGCGCCGATGTAAAGCATGTCTTAGATAATGATGAGGGCGTGGCCATCGGATGATGTCATCCGGAGGCCCAGCCCCTTGTGAAGTCACCGCCCGGGGGTATGATGGGTCTGTGATGTCACAAGGGGCTGGGCCTACAGATGACGTCATCCGATGGCCACGCCCTCATCATTATCTAAGACATGCTTTACATCGGCGCGGACAGATCAGTGAGACGCAGCATCTGAGGACGGTCGTCGGTGGGAGCGGGACGCAGCATTCCTTCTCTCTCCCCCCTCATTCCGTCTCACTCCCCCCTCATTCCTTCTCTCTCCCCCTTCATTCCTTCTCTTCCCCTCATTCCTTCTCTCTCCCCCCTCTCATTCCTTCTCTCCCCTCATCCCTTCTCTCTTCCCCTCCTCATTCATTCTCTCTCCCCCTCATTCCTTCTCTCTCCCCCTTCATTCCTTCTCTTCCCCTCATTCCTTCTCTCTCCCCCCTCATTCCTTCTCTCTCCCCCTCTCATTCCTTCTCTCTCTCCACTCATTCCCTCTCTCTCCCCCTCATTCCCTCTCTCTCCCCCCCCTCATTCCCTCTCTCTCCCCCCTCATTCCTTCTCTCTTCCCCCTCATTCCCTCTCTCTCTCCCCTCATTCCCTCTCTCTCTCCCCTTATTCCTCCTCTCTTCCCCCTCATTCCCTCTCTCTCCCCCCTTCCCCTCCTCTCCCTCTCTCCCCCTCATTCCCTCTCTCCCCCCCTCATTCCCTCTCTCCCCCCATTCATTCTCTCTCTCCCCCCATTCATTCTCTCTCTCCCCTCATTCCCTCTCTCTCTCCCTTCATTCCCTCTCTCTCTCCCTTCATTCCCTCTCTCTCCCCCCTCATTCCCTCTCTCTCCCCCCTCATTCCCTCTCTCTCCCCTCATTCCCTCTCTCTCCCCCCATTCCTTCCCCCCCCCCATTCCCTCTCTCTCCCCCTCATTCCTTCTCTTTCTCTCTCCTCTCACTCCTCTCTCTCACCCCTTATTCCTTATCTCTCTCTCACCCCTCATTTCTTCTCTCTCTCTCACCCCTCATTCCTTCTCTTTCTCTCCACCCTAATTCCTTCTCTTTCTCTCCACCCTCATTCCTCTCTCTCTCACCCCTCATTCCTTCTCTATCTCTCCCCCCTTATTCCTTCTCTTTCTCCCCTCATTCCTTCTCTCTCTCTCCCACCCCTCATCCCTTCTCTTTCTCTCTCCTCTCACTCCTTCTCTCTCACCCCTCATTCCTTTTTTCTCTCTCCCCTCATTCCTTCTCTTTCTCTCTCCCCTCATTCCTTCTCTCTCTCACCCAGCGATTTGCATTTTTGTTTACACTGTCTATAGCTGGTTGCTAAGGAGGGGGGGCGGGAAGCCGGCCGCCGCGTCCTTAACAACCGGTGAGTCATCAGCTGTCAGCGGGCTACCCCATTGAATGTAAAAGAAAGAATTGCCCATTTTCCCTCAACATGGGGGGGTGGGTGCTTTGCGGCAGGGGGGGCTCTTGGCCCCCCACCCCAAAGCACCTTGCCGCCTTGCCTGGTGGTTGTCGGGGTCTGTGGGCGGAGGGCTTATCGGAATCTGGAAGCCCCCATTAACAAGGGGGTCCACAGATCCCGGCCTCCCCCACAATGTGAATGAGTATGGGGTACAGTCTACTCCCACCCAAGTTTTTTATTAAAAATATCTTCTTCCCGGCTTCTTCCTCCGGTCTTCCTCCATCTTTCTCCTCCGGGCTTCGCCTTCTCGGGCTGCTTCTTCTTCCACTCTTCTTCCTCTGCCGCAGACGACCTTCCTCTGATGCTGCGTCCCGCTCCCACCGATGACCGTCCTCAGATGCTGCGTCTCACTGATCTGTCCGCGCCGATGTAAAGCATGTCTTAGATAATGATGAGGGCGTGGCCATCGGATGATGTCATCCGGAGGCCCAGCCCCTTGTGAAGTCACCGCCCGGGGGTATGATGGGTCTGTGATGTCACAAGGGGCTGGGCCTACAGATGACGTCATCCGATGGCCATGCCCCCATCGTTATCTAAGACATGCTTGACATTGGCGCGGACAGATCAGCGGGACGCAGCATCGGAGGAGGATCGTCAGTGGGAGTGGGATGCAGCATCCGAGGAGGGTCAGCGGCGGCAGAGGAAGAAGAACACCGGACAAAGAAGACAGGAGAAAGAAGAAGAGCGGAAGAAGAAGCAGAAGCCCGGAGGAAGATGCGGGAGAAGATAAAGGAAGACAGGAAGAAGAAGATATTTTTAATAAAAGACTTGTCAAAAACTGTCTACTATAGTTTTTCACACTACACTACTTTTTTTTGGTGAATGGGTAGGGGTACGATGTACCCTATACTCATTCACATTAAGGGGCTTTCAGATTCCGATAAGCCCGCAGACCCGACAACCACTGGGTAAGAGTTGTCGGGAAGAGGCCCTTGTCCCCATCAAC
The DNA here is from genome assembly GCA_028564925.1 of Lithobates sylvaticus. Taxonomy (NCBI): domain Eukaryota; kingdom Metazoa; phylum Chordata; class Amphibia; order Anura; family Ranidae; genus Lithobates; species Lithobates sylvaticus. The sequence goes on from CM053026.1 coordinate 540,728,684, forward strand.
ATGAAGGCAAGGTGCTTTGGAATGGGGGGGCACAGAGCCCCCATGCCCAAAAGCACCCACCGCCCATGTTGAGGGCAGGCGGCCTGGTATGGTTCAGGAGGGGGGGCGCTCACTTGTCCCCTCTCTTTCCTGACCTGCCAGGCTGCATGCTCAGCTAAAGGTCTGGTATGGATTTTGGCATGGGGGGGTCCCCTCTGAATCCATACTAGACCCAAGGGCTTGGTATGGACCTGGGGGGGACCCCACACTGTTTTTTTTTCACAATTTTTTTTTAGCCGGCAATTTTTTTTTTACATTCAACAGGTAAGCCCGCTGACAGCTGAGGACTCATCGGTTGTTAAGGACGCCGCGGCCGGCTTGGTGTTCTTAGGGTCATAGTCAGCAGTTTTCCTCCTCCAATACACGGCAAGTCAAGTTAATGCCAAAGAGCTCAATTTGGTCTCATCTGACCATAGCACTTTATCACAAACCTCCTCTGAATCATTTAAATGTTCATTGACAAACTTTAGATGGGTCTGTACATGTGCCTTCCTGAGGAGGGGGACATTGCAGGCGCTGCAGGATTTCAATCCTTGGTGGCGTATTGTGTTACCAATGGTTTGTTTGGTGACTGTGGTCCCAACTGCCTTGAGATCATTCACAGGCTCCTCCCCTGTAGTTCTGGGCTGATCCCTCACTTTTCCTATAATCATCCTTATTCTATGAGGCAAAATCTAGCATGAAGCTCCAGACCGAATGCCGTTGATGGTTATTTTGTATTTTTACCATTTGCAAATAATCGCTCCAACACTTGTCTTTTTCTCACCAAGCTCCTTGCTGATGGTCTTGTAGCCCATTCCAGCCTTGTGCAGGTCTACAATCTTGTTCCTGATGTCCTTTGACAGCTCTTTGGTCTTGCCCATGATGGTGAGGTTTGAATGGGAGAAATAGATTCTGTAGACAGTTGTCTTTTATACACATAATGAGTTGTCATTAAAGTGGTTATAAACCCTAATGCCTCGTACACACGATCGGAAATTCTCGTTGGAAAAAACTGTGTCGGTTTTTCCGACGGAATTCCGCTCAAGCTGTGTTGCCTACACACGATCACACACCAAATTCCGACGGTCAACAACACAGCGGCATAAAACACGCTCGACAGCACTATAAAAGGGAAGTTTAATGCTTCCGAGCATGCGTCGAATGGTTTCCGAGCATGCGTCGGAATTTTGCGTGTCGGAATTGCATACACACGATCGGAAAATCCGATAGAAAAGGTTTTCCGTCGGAAAAATTGAGAACAGGTTCTCAATTCAAAGTCCGTCGGAAATTCCGACAGAAAAAGACCGTTGACCATACACACGGTTGGAAAATCCGATGAAAGGCTCCCATCGGACTGTTTCCATCGGAAATTCCGACCGTGTGTACGCCGCATTACAGACCACTTTGACCTACAGGTAAGCCTAGATTAAGGCTTACCTGTAGATCCAAGCAATATCTCCTAAACCTATATGGTTTAGGAGATATTTGCAAAAAAGACAGGCACCGCTGTCTACGGCGCATGCGCCATAGACAGCGGAGCGCAGGCGCACTGAGCACGCCACTGTTAATGGCAATATGCCACTAGTGGTGGCTCCCGTGCGCATGCGCGAGAGTGCCGTCATCGCGGCTCCAGCCAGCTCACAGCGACGGAGCCACAATACCCGGAAAGAAGATGGACTCTCCGTGGAAGAGGGGACAGCAGTGACATCGCTGGCTCCTGTGTCAGGTAAGTGACACATAATGGGCTACCCATCAGTGTTTACTTCCTCTTTAAGTGCACCTTTGTAAATTGACAGGACTGATCTGTGTAACACATGAGCACAAACTGTAGACAGTCTGTGGGAGACAGAATTCTTGTTGGTTGGTAGGTGATCAAATACTTATTTTACTTACTGAACTGCAACTCAATTTATAACATTTGTATGTGTTTTTTTCTGGATTTTTGGTTGATATTCTGTCTCTATCATTTAAAATACAACTGGGATAACAATTATAGACCCATCATTTCTTTGTAAGTGGGCAAACTTACAAAATCTGGAGGGGATCAAATAATTACTTTTTTCCTCTCTCTCTCCATTATCTCTCTCTCTCTCCCCTCATTCCTTCTGTCTTTATCTTTCTTCTTTTTCCCGTATGATTTCTCGCTAAGGAAATGACACGTATATTCTATGGATTCGCTTACGTGTTAATTTTACAGAGATTTGTAGCTGAGTCACTAAGCAATTGAGTTTGTGCAGTGTTTCTTGTCAGCAACACGCTCACCACCGGCAATCACTCTGCATTCACCTCTATGCCTTAGCTACAAATGAATGAAGGAGAGCAATTTAGAACAGCAAGCGCTAATATAATGCTGTAGCATGAGTCTGACCAATATCTGCCAAAAATCACTTTTTAGCTACCAATCTTCATTGACTATAGCAAATTTGTTGTTAGCTACAAAATTGCTGTTAATCTGTGGCATTAGCGATTTGTAGTACCGAGTAATCGCTGCTACAGAATTATCCATCTGATATGACCCTAAGGGTCCATGTACACTAGGCAGCATTAAAAATGGCAGAACTGCTGGCAGTAAAAAGCAATATAAAAAACGCTCCCATGGGGCATATTGTACATGCGTTTACACTTGAAAATGCTTGACGTGCCTAAACGCGGCGTTTAGACACATCAAGCATATTTTTCCGAAAGCTCCTCTCAAAAACACACTTTTTTTTTTTCCAGTCTGTAGGTGCTCCTCTACAAATATGTAAATGCCCAAATGTGCACGAACACATACAGCCCTGGCCAAAAGTTTTGAGAATGACCCAAATATTAATTTTCACAAAGTCTGCTGCCTCAGTTTTTATGATGGCAATTTGCATCTACTCCAGAATGTCATGAAGAGTGATCAGATGAATTGCATTTAATTGCAAAGTCCCTATTTGCCATAAAAAAAATAATAATAATTCCACTACATTTCAGCCCTGCCACAAAATGACCAGCTGACATGTCAGTGATTCTCTCGTTAACACAGGTGTTAGTGTTGACGAGGACAAGGCTAGAAATCCCTCTGTAATGCTGATTGAAATAGAATAACAGACTGGCAGCTTTAAATGGAGGGGGGTGCTTGAAATCATTGTTCTTCCTCTGTTAACCATGGTTACTTGCAAGGAAACAGGTGCAGTCATCAATGCTTTGCACAAAAAAAGCATTCACAGGATATTACTTAAATTTCGCCTAAATCAACCATTTATCGGATCAGCAAGAACTTCAAGGAGAGAGGTTCAATTGTTGTGAAAAAGGCTTTAGGGCACCCAAGAAAGTCCAGCAAGCAAAATGACCATCTCCTACAGTTGATTCAGCTGTGGGATCGGGGCACCACCAGTGCAGACCTTGCTCGGGAATGGCAGCAGGCAGGTGTGAGTGTATCTGCACACACAGTGAGGAGAAAACTTTGAGGATGGCCTGGTGTCCAGAAGGACAGCAAAAAGGCCACTTCTCTGCAGGAAAAACATCAGGGACAGACTGATATTCTGCAAAAGGTACAGGGTTCGGACTGCTGAGGACTGGGGTAAAGTCATTTTCTCTGATGAATCCCCTTTCCCATTGTTTGGGGCATCCGGAAAAAACCTTGTTTGGAGAAGAAAAGGTGAGTACCACCATCAGTCCTGTGTCATACCAACAGTAAAGCATCCTGAGGCTATTCATGTGTGGGGTTGCTTCTCAGCCAAGGGAGTGGGCTCACTCACAGTTTTGCCTAAGAACACAGCCATGAATAAACCATCCAAGAACAGTTTGGTGACGAACAATGCCTTTTCCAGCATGATGGAGCACCTACACAGCCATGAATAAACCATCCAAGAACAGTTTGGTGACGAACAATGCCTTTTCCAGCATGATGGAGCACCTACACAGCCATGAATAAACCATCCAAGAACAGTTTGGTGACGAACAATGCCTTTTCCAGCATGATGGAGCACCTACACAGCCATGAATAAACCATCCAAGAACAGTTTGGTGACGAACAATGCCTTTTCCAGCATGATGGAGCACCTTGCCATAAGGCAAAAGTGATAACTAAGTGGCTTGGGGAACAAAACATTGAAATTTTAGGTCCATGGTCAGGAAACTCTCCAGACCTAAATCACATTGAGAACTTGTGCTCAATCCTCAAGACGTGAGTGAACAAAAAACAATTCTGACAAACTCCAAGCATTGATTATGCAAGAATGAGCTGCCATCAGTCAGGATGAGGCCAGGATGTTGATTGACAGCATGCCAGGGCAAATTGCAGAGGTCTTGAAAAAGAAGGGTCAACACTGCAAATATTGAACTTTTTGCATAAACCTAATGTAATTGTCAATAAAAGACTTTGACACTTATGAAATGCTTTTAATTATACTTCAAAGTAACATCTGATAAGAAGATCTAAAAACGCAGAAGCAGCAGACTTTGTGAAAATCGATATTTGTGTCATTCTCAAAACTTTTGGGCAGGGCTGTAGGTTAACAAGGAGTTGCTTCTAAAAGGCAGAAAGAAAAAAAACTCCAAACGCCTGTATAAGCAGCATTTTTATGCCCAGTGTGCATTAGGGGTGTTGAATATAATCGCAGCATCGATGTATAGTGATTCGGATATTCGCGATGCTGCACTGATTCTGTGAGTCGCCCGAATCGATTGTTGATGATGTCATCCGTAGCTCCGCGCAGTGCTCTGCCTCTCAGGGAGAAAGACAGAGGTAGAGCCTGCATGGTGGCTAAATCATCCTCCTCTTCCCTCCCCTTCACTGAAGAAAGTGAGCTGACAGCCAATACAGTGCAGGGGAGGGGCTTGAGGAGACCCGACATGACGAGAGGCTTTACTGGAGGCACCGGAAAGGGGGAAAGCACACTGAGCAGCATGGAGGAGGGGGAATCTGCACTGAGAGTAGGTAAGTGCCAGTGCTACTGATCCCATCCCTCCACTACCATCACCCCTCTGCCTGATCCCACCATCTGTTTGCCTAATCCCACCATCCGTCTGCCTGATCCCACCATCCATCCGCCTGATCACTCTGATCCCAAATCCATCTGCCTGATCCCTCTGACTCTGATCCCACCATCCGTCTGCCTGATCCCAGTCATCCCTCTGCCACTGATACCACCAGCCATCCTTATGCCACTGATCCCACCACCCCTCTGCCTGATCTCAGCCATCCCTCTGCCACTGATCCCACCATCCTTCTGCCACTGATCCCACCATCCTTCTGCCACTGATCCCACCATCCTTCTGCCACTGATCCCACCATCCCTCTGCCACTGATCCCACCATCCCTCTGCCACTGATCCCACCATCCCTCTGCCACTGATCCCACCATCCCTCTGCCACTGATCCCACCATCCCTCTGCCACTGATCCCACCATCCCTCTGCCACTGATCCCACCATCCCTCTGCCACTGATCCCACCATCCCTCTGCCACTAATCCCACCACCCCTCTGCCACTGATCCCACCACCCCTCTGTCACTGTTCCCACCACCCCTCTGTCACTGTTCCCACCACCCCTCTGCCTGATCCCATCTATCCCACCACCCCTCTGCCTAATCCCAGACATCTTTCTGCCTCTGATCCCAGCCGCTTTCTGCCTCTGATCCCAGCCACCCCTCGGCCTCTGTTCCCAGCCACCCCTCGGCCTCTGTTCCCAGCCATCCTGCTGCCACTGGAGAATTTAGTTTTTCTGACTGCTTACATTTTTGCATAAAAAGTTTTTACCCATGCGCACTTGCGCAGTAATCGTGATGCATCGCAAAATCGAATCGTGGACAGGATAATCGTAATCTATTTGAATTGTGAGACCAGTGAAGATGTGCAGCCCTAGTGTCCATGAGTCCTTACAGTTAACCACTATAATACAGGGCATTTTCACCCCCTTCCTGCCCAGGCCAATTTTCAGCATTGTAACATTTTGAATGACAATTGCGCGGTCATGCAACACTGTACCCAAATTACATTTTTAGCTTTTTTTCTCCCACAAATAGAGCTTTCTTTTGGTAGTATTTGATCACCTCTGCGTTTTTTTTTTTTTTTTTGCGCTATAAAGAAAAAAAAGAGCGACAATTTTGAAAAAAACATTTTTTTTTTACTTTTTGCTATAATAAATATCCCATTTTTTTCAGTTTAGGCCGATCTGTATTCTTCTACATAAAAAAAAAAAAACGCAATAAGCGTATATTAATTGGTTTGCGCAAAAGTTATAGCGCCTAGAAAATGGGGGATAGATTTATGGCATTTTTATTTATATTTTTTTTTTTTTACTAGTAATGGCAGCGATCTGCAATTTTTATTGTGACTGCAACATTGCAGCTGACACATCTGACACTTTTGACACTATTTTGGGACCAGTGACATAGTTATAAATATGCACTGATTACTGTATAAATGTCATTGGCGGGGAAAGAGTTAACACTAGGGGACGATCAAGGGGTTAACTGTGTTACCTAGGGAGTGATTCTAACTGTGGGGGGAGGGGACTGACTTGGGGAGGAGAGTGATCGGTGTTCCTATATACTAGGAACACACGATCTGTCTCCTCTTCCCTGACAAGACATGGATCTGTGTGTTTACACACACAGATCCACGTTCCTGTTCTCTCACCAGCAATCGCGGGTGCCCGGCGGACAAAACTGTGCAATGCTTTCATAAATTAGATGCAAAGCATTTCAAAGTTAATAAACCACCAGAAAAATGGTGCAAATGGTTCACCTCTATTATGTTCATTAGGCTGCATTCACACCTGAGCAGAGAGATTTTCAAGCATTTTTATTTCAGAGTTTTGCAAGCATACATCAGGGAGCGACAAGCTTTGTGCGATGCAGTTTGCCCCAATTGCAGTGCAATTTATCACGCGACAATCGCTGCAAAATGTACCACATTTAGGTGTCATTGAAAATAATTGGCACTCGAACAAGTGTGCTGCATTTTGCCAGCCTCGCAGTGCGCTTTGGAATGGCGGCGATTCCCCTGGGATCCCCAAATTGCTAGATGTGAACATGGCCTTAGAAGTGTATTACAAGCATTTTACATGTGTATTTAACCCTTTCCCACCGCCATCTCCCAGCCCTTTGTAAACTTTTAGATGCCGAGAATTGGAGGTGGGCATTCAGTTCATGTGACCGCTGTGATTAGCTGTCGCAGCAGTCATATGATCCTAATGCTCCTGATCGCAAGAATGCATTGGGTGCTTTCCGGTCGCGACGGTGACTGTGCTGGGAGGGAGAGCATAGGGTGCGCTCTCTCAGCACAGGTTTGCCATTACATTACATATTAAAGCCCACACGCTGCGAGGCTGCATATATTCATGCGGCTGGCGGGAAGAGGTTACGCTTCAGGTGTTTTTGTTTTGTCCAATAACAAGCACTAGAGGGAGGCGATTAGGGAAGGAGAACTGTTGTTTGGCCAAAAAAAAAAAATAGCAACAAAGAGCTTGTAAAACACTAATTTCATGTGTTTTCAGGTGTTCCCATTGAAGTCTATAGGGCCAAAAATGCTCCAATCTGCCTGAAAAGAGGCTCATGTATTTTTTTGAGGGACATGTGTTTTGCTACATGGGCTCGTATCGAGGAGTCATTAACATAGCATAAAAATACTGACACAATTGTTTCCTTATAACAGAACTTTATTGTTGGTTATTAAAACTGGCCCTGGTGTTGGTCAAGGGGTAACCTTAAATCAAATAATAATTAGCCATTTCGGCTATAACCCAACAAAATTCAACTTTTTGTTTCATTACACAGCGTCCATCCAGACAAAGCTGGATGACAATCCCCCACTAACCAACACCATGACTATGATGAATATAGCTGCCTAAACAAAAAACCGGGAGGGGGGGGTGGGAGTCCCGGTCCTGTGTGAGAGAGGGGGAACGGCCGGACGGTCCCTTCTTTAAATGTCCCGGTTTTCGCGGGCTTTCCGCTCACCCGCTGCATCCACCAATCAGGTACTGTTGCTATCCGGCCGGAGCCAATAGTAACCTGTAGAAACAAACAGCATTCCCCTCATATTCCCCCATGTTCGCCCTGCATACTGCACGGCTTGCCATGGGCTCGTATCGAGGAGTCATTAACATAGCATAAAAATACTGACACAATTGTTTCCTTATAACAGAACTTTATTGTTGGTTATTAAAACTGGCCCTGGTGTTGGTCAAGGGGTAACCTTAAATCAAATAATAATTAGCCATTTCGGCTATAACCCAACAAAATTCAACTTTTTGTTTCATTACACAGCGTCCATCCAGACAAAGCTGGATGACAATCCCCACCGACCGAGGTCAGGAGCGACACTCCTGATTGAGGTCCCCCCAACACCATAGCACTCTCAATCAGGGCCTGCAGGCCCACATTGAAAATATCCAGGCCTATAGCAGACAGATGGACCTGATCCTGTCTGAATAAGCCCGGGAAGAAACCCTCCAGCTCCAGATGGCGAAAGGACACACCCCCTAATGAAACTATCAGATTATGAATGGTTCGATTCAGCCGCCTCCTAATCTTATCTACGTAGAATAGGTTTCCGCAAGGGGACCAAAGCAGACGTGGGATCATCTCTGAAAAAGCCAAGACAGCACCTGGGAATAATAATTTAAAATCAAAAAGATCTTGCTTGATTTCACAGAGCAGCTCCCACGTTCTGACTTTACCCACGTCGTTGGCCCCCAAGTGAATGACTAGAACTTTAGGCGGCGGCCATATGGAAGCCAAATAAATGAGGTGACCTCTGAGGTTACGCCATCTTAAACCCCTAACGCCTGACCAAAAAACTGTGAATAGCGTCTCGTCCAAACCCAAATTGGAAGTGTACACCCTGGAAGAAGCTTGCTTACCAGCCCAAAAAATGTAGGAGTGGCCTACGATCCAAATCGCATCAGTATGAGGATCTGAAATAAAATCATAAAGTTAACAGTTCTGGGCGAACATAAATTTTATATCTATCACTAGCCCATCTACCGACCCGTTTTTGACTCTCCGGTGGGAAACCCAACAGATTAGCCGCAGTGGCGGCCCCAACCCTAAAGGAGTGGGATGAAAATTTAAAACATGACATGTTAAGTCGTTTAAAACAAGAAGAAAGGACAGCTGAAAACTGGAATCTGGTTAGCGGGGACCGATCCTGGTGGATAAAAAAGGAACCCTCCCCCGGGGGGCGTACTGACAAAAATTCTGAAACAAGCAACACTGGACATATACTCGGCTCCGGAGAACCTGACAGAGGGATCCACAAGCCGTTACCCAGGCTAAAAGTTTTAGATCTACAAATGAACAACCGCAGGCTATCAGGACCAACTATCACATGTTTAAACAATAAAAATGAAGATGATGACCGATTACGAGCCGTAAACTCCCCAATCCTGAGAGCACCAAAGAAAGCAATTGAAAATGCTGCCCTAAAAAGAATAACCTCAAATTTCGAGATACAGACAACTTCCAGAATTGCTAACAGCTTAATTAATAGATCCGCCGAAATTGGACGGCGATCATCTTTAACAGGTACCGAATTGCGGAAACCCTTGAGAATTTGCCTCACTTGAAAGAATGAAGTAAGAGCTGGGCGGTCTGAAAATTTTAGAAAAAAGGAAACACCCGCTACTATTTTGCTAACTGAAGCCGGACTCATACCCAAATCTACCAGTGAGGATACGAAAGCCAGTGAGACATATCCATTCACCTCCAGTACCTCGACACCATTATGGGAGCAGAAGGAACACCATCTGGACCATGCCAAACCATATTCCTGCCACGTCTTCGGCGCCAGCGAGTTCCGGAGGTGAGCAGCCATCAGTCCCAAATCAATCCCCATAGGAAATCTGGGCAAACTGTACCCGTCCGATCCGCCGCAGGAGCCAATTCCCGAAAACTCTGGAACTGCGAACGAGACAAAGCGTCAGCTATATCATTCTGCCAACCGGGTAAGTAGCTTGCCTTCAGCCAAATATTAAAACGGAAGCAATGTAAAACCAAAAATCTAAGGAGCTTGACCACCATTTCTGATTTAGATGACAGCATATTTATAGCAAATAGAACGCCTTTGCTATCCGTATGCACCAATACCCTACGATTCATAAAAAATTCCTTCCATATTACAACAGACACCACTACAGGGAAAAGCTCCAGGAGAACTATATTCCTTAGAACTTCTTCATGTAGCCAGCTGATGTGCCATTTTGAAGCACACCACTTACCGTCCAGGAAGGCCCCAAAACCTGACGAACCCGCCGCATCCGTAAAGAAATTTAATTGAAAATCTTTCGTCAGGGATTGTTGCCACACCGTAGCCCCATTAAAATTAGAAAGGAAGGAATCCCAAACCTTCAAGTCCTCTTTTATACTTGCTGACAAGTGAATGTGTGAATATGGCGACTTCAAACCACTTGTAGCCAAAGCAAAACGCCTTGAAAAGATTCTAGCGACTGGAATAACCCTGCTGCGAATGCAAAAAGTCCTAACAGGGACTGGGCTTCCTTCAACAAAACTTTCCGTTTCGCCAAAAATACCGAAATCAACAATCTCATCCGACGCAATTTCTCCTCAGGCAATCTAAACTCCATTCGCTCGGAGTCGATCGTGATACCCAGGAATTCAATTGTAGAAGATGGAAGGACCGTCTTCTCATGCGCGATGGGGATACCAAAAGAGGCGCATGCTAGAAAAAATGTGTCCAGCGACTTGTAACTAGGGATGAGCCGAACACCCCCGGGTTCGGTTCGAACCAGAACCTTCGAACGGACCGAAAGTTCGCGCGAATTTTCGAACCCTATACGTTATAATGGACGCGAACGTTCGAAATCAAAAGTGCTAATTACAACGGCCAATATGCATGTTAATGTCATAAAACAGGTTTGGGGACCCGGGTCCTGCCCCAGGGGACATATATCAATGCAAAAAGAACTTTTAAAAACTAACGTTTTTTCGGGAGCAGTCATTTTAATGATGCATAAAGTGAAAAAAAAAAGTGACATTTTCCTTTAAATATGGTACCTGGGGGGTGTCCAAAGTATGCCTGTGAAGTGGCATGTGTTTCCCGTGTTTAGAACTGTCCTTGCACAAAATGACATTTGTAAAGGAAAAAAAGAAGCCATTTAAAACCACTTGCGGCTTTAGGTTTGATCTTAAGTAGAATCTGAACAGGTACATTATGAAGTGTAGCTCCATCCCAAAAAAATCTATTTTTAAGCTTTTTGGAGAACATAGGGAGGGGTTATCACCCCTGTAACATTTGCTGTCTTTGCACATCTGTTCAGAACATGTCACCTCACTTTCCGTCCCAATGACAAATGTTTTTGGAAAAAGTGGGGTTTTAATTGAAACAAGGATTGGTGATAAAGTATCAGTAGAGAGGAGATACCTTTTTCCCAAATTAAATCTAACAGGATAGAATTTCCCTTCCTAGGGGTAGATTTCCTCTCACTTCCTGTTTTCTCTTTCCATTTTCAAGTAGGAGTCGTTTGTAAGTTGGATGTTTGAAAGTAGGGGCCTGGCGTATATACTCTGCAGAAATTTGCCCTATTAGATGTTGGTGTAGCCACAAGACTGGTGGGCACAGGAATGGGCCCTGCTGTGAGTTAATAGATCAAGATTTGTAATTGCATGCACCTGTTGAACAGGCAGAAAAATTGGGCCTTTGGCGGTGGTGGTGGACGGTGTTGCCACAAGACTGTAGGCCCTCATAGTTACTCTTGGTGGGCGCAGGAATGGGCCCTGCTGTGAGTTATTAGATCAAGATTTGTAATTGCAAGCACCTGATGAACAGGGCAGAAAAATTGGGCCTTTGGCGGTGGTGGTGGACGGTGTTGCCACAAGACTGCAGGCCCTCATAGTTACTCTTGGTGGGCGCAGGAATGGGCCCTGCTGTGAACTATTAGATCAAGATTTGTAATTACCCGCCCCTGTTAAACAGGGGCTGAAAAATTGTGCCGTAGGCACTGGTGCTGGTGCCACAACACTGCAACCCCTCACAGAGACTGTACTTGGAGCACAGCAGTCACACGTGTTGCGAAGCATTTTTTTTAAAAAATTGTAAGTACACGCCCCTGTTAAACAGGGGCTGAAAAATTGTGCCTTAGGCACTGGTGCTGGTGCCACAACACTGCAACCCGGCCCTCACAGATACTGTACTTGGAGCACAGCAGTCACACGTGTTGCGAAGCATTTTTTTTTAAAAAATTGTAAGTACACGCCCCTGTTAAACAGGGGCTGAAAAATTGTGCCTTAGGCACTGGTGCTGGTGCCACAACACTGCAACCCGGCCCTCACAGATACTGTACTTGGAGCACAGCAGTCACACGTGTTGCGAAGCATTTTTTTAAAAAATTGTAAGTACACGCCCCTGTTAAACAGGGGCTGAAAAATTGTGCCTTAGGCACTGGTGCCACAACACTGCAACACGGCCCTCACAGAGACTGTACTTGGAGCACAGCAGTCACACGTGTTGCGAAGCATTTTTTTAAAAAATTGTAAGTACACGCCCCTGTTAAACAGGGGCTGAAAAATTGTGCCTTAGGCACTGGTGCCACAACACTGCAACACGGCCCTCACAGAGACTGTACTTGGAGCACAGCAGTCACACGTGTTGCGAAGCATTTTTTTTAAAAAATTGTAAGTACACGCCCCTGTTAAACAGGGGCTGAAAAATTGTGCCTTAGGCACTGGTGCTGGTGCCACAACACTGCAACACGGCCCTCACAGAGACTGTACTTGGAGCACAGCAGTCACACGTGTTGCGAAGCATTTTTTTTAAAAATTGTAAGTACACGCCCCTGTTAAACAGGGGCTGAAAAATTGTGCCTTAGGCACTGGTGCTGGTGCCACAACACTGCAACACGGCCCTCACAGAGACTGTACTTGGAGCACAGCAGTCACACGTGTTGCGAAGCATTTTTTTTAAAAATTGTAAGTACACGCCCCTGTTAAACAGGGGCTGAAAAATTGTGCCTTAGGCACTGGTGTGGTGGCATGGATCATTGAGGAGGAGGAAGAGGATAGTCAGTGAACATAAGAGGACAGTCACTCAGCATCAGCATAGGCAGTCTTGAAGGGATGTGACATTAAAAATTATTCGGTTATATCCGCCTCAGGTGCCTGGTAGCTGGTGGTGATCCAAGACTGATTCATTTTGATGAAGGTCAGTCGATCAACCGAGGCGGTGGACAGGCGCACCCTATGATCAGTCACAAATCCTCCAGCAGCACTGAATGTGCGTTCGGAAAGAACGCTGGAGGCAGGACAGGCCAGTAGCTCAATTGCATACTGTGCAAGCTCTGGCCAGTGATCCATCCTCAGGACCCAGTAAGCCAGAGGATTTTCGGTGGGAAAGGTGTCCAAGTCTGACCTTGCCCCAAGGTATTCCTGCACCATGTATATCAGACGCTGGCGATGGTTGCTGGAACCGATCATACCTTGGGGCTGCGGACTAAAAAATTGTCTGAACGCATCGGTCAGACGTCCACCTTCCCCACCGCTCCTTCTGCCACTGACCGAAGCCTCAGCAACTCGTCGCCCAGGACCAGGAGTTTGTAGCCTCCCAGTTTCTGGGAACGCGTTGCACAGACCTTTCTGCAAGGCCTCCCTGAGATGTCTCATCCTCTGCTCCCTCTGCGACGGCAAGATAAGGTCCGCAACCTTACCCTTGTACCGCGGATCAAGGAGAGTGGCCAGCCAGTAATGGTCCCTCTCCTTGATCCGAAGAACACGAGGATCCTTCCGCAGGCTTTGCAGGATCAGGGAGGCCATGCAGCGTAGGTTAGCTGAGGCATTCGGTCCGGAGTCTTCTGGGTCACTGAGGATGACATGATCGCCAGCCACCTCCTCCCAGCCACGTACAAGTCCACTGGCTTGTTGGGACTGTACATCATCCCTAAAAGACTGCTGCTGCTGATGCTGAGTGCCAGGCTCCACCTCCATGCTCACACAATCCTCCTCCTCCTCCTCCTCCTCCTCCTCCTCATCCTCTTCCTGTGTGATGGGTGGGACAGAAGGAACACTGTCCGGATAAAGGGGGCCTTGAGAGGCAAGGAAGTCCTCCTCTTCCTGCCTCTGTTCTGCCTCAAGTGCCCTGTCCATGATCCCACGCAGCGTATGCTCCAACAGGTGGACAAGAGGGACAGTGTCACTGATGCATGCACTGTCACTGCTCACCATCCTCGTGGCCTCCTCAAATGGTGAGAGGACAGTGCATGCATCCCTGATCATGCTCCACTGACGTGGGGAAAAAAAACCAAGCTCCCCTGACCCTGTCCTGGTGCCGTAGTCGCAAAGGTACTCATTGATGGCCCTCTGCTGCGTGTGCAGTCGCTGCAGCATGGCCAACGTTGAGTTCCACCTGGTGGGCATGTCAGATATTAGGCGGTTCTTGGGCAGGTTCAGCTCCTTTTGCAGCTCAGTCAGCCGAGCACTGGCATTATAAGATCGGCGGAAATGCACACAGACTTTCCTGGCCTGCCTCAGGACATCCTGTAAGCCTGGGAACCTGCCCAAGAACCGCTGCACCACCAGGTTGAGGACGTGAGCCATGCAGGGCACATGGGTGAGCTGCCCCTGTCGCAGGGCGGAGAGGAGGTTGGTGCCATTGTCAGAAACGACCATTCCTGGCTTAAGCTGACGTGGCGTCAACCACCTCTCGGCCTGCCCCTGCAGAGCTGCCAGAACCTCTGGCCCAGTGTGGCTCCTGTCCCCCAAACACACCAGCGCAAGCACGGCATGGCATCTTTTTGCCTGCGTACTTGCGTAGCCCCTTGTACGCCTACGGAGCACCGCTGGTTCCAAGGACAGAGCACTGGAGGAAGAAGAAGAGGAGGGGGTGGAGGAGAGAGGTGTGTCACAACCAGTAGCAGTAGTCGCGTTTTGGAGGCGTGGTGGCGGAACAACCTCCAACACTACTGCACCTTGTCCTGCATCCCTCCCAGCTGCCAATAGAGTGACCCAATGGGCCGTGAAAGAAAGGTACCGTCCCTGTCCATGCCTGCTGGACCATGAGTCAGCGGTAATATGCACCTTACCGCTGACCGCCCTGTCCAGCGAGGCATGGACATTGCCCTCCACATGCCGGTAGAGAGACGGAATCGCCTTCCGCGAGAAAAAGTGGCGTTTGGGAACCTGCCACTGAGGAACCGCACATTGAACAAACTCACGGAAGGGGGCCGAGTCTACCAACTGAAAAGGCAGCAGTTGAAGTGCTAGCAATTTAGCAAGGCTAGCATTCAACCGCTGGGCATGTGGATGGCTGGGAGTGTACTTCTTTCTACGGTCCAGCAGCTGGGGCAGGAAATTTGCCTGCTGCATTCGGACGTCGGTGTACTGCAAGTACTTGGTTGTGACACACCGAATTCTACACCTTCAGTCCTCTCAGAGCAGCTTTCAGAGAGGACTGAAGGTGTAGTGGGGATGGAGATCCCAGCTGAGGAGGAGCAAGGAGAGGTCCGCTTAGTTCTTTGGTGTGGGTCTTTTATGTGTGCCTGCCAACGAGCTGCATGGCAGGTCGCCATATGTCTGGTCATGCTTGTGGTGCCCAAGCGGCTGATGTTTTGGCCACGCGAGATACGCTTGAGACAAATATTGCAAATAGCAGTGGTGCGATCTGCTGCACTCGTCTCAAAAAAGGCCCACACCAAAGAACTTTTCTGATAACGTGCAGAGGCAGCGCCCTGCACAGGCGGAGCTCTGCGGTGTTGTACAGTTGCTGTGCTGGCCTCTACCTGGCCTCCAGGGGGCATCCTGCCTCGTTGGACATGTGACGCCGCATCCTCCTCCTCCTCGTCCTCCTCCTCATCCTCTCTCCCTTGAGGCACCCACGTGGAGTCAGTGACCTCATCATCCCCTCCCTCTTCACCACTAGAGCAAACCTGGCAGTAAGCTGCAGCTGGTGGAACTGTACTGCCAGATTCCTCAAGCTGGGTATCGTCATCCGAGCCTTCGAATCGTTGGGCATCCTCCTGGAGCATGTACCCAACACTGTGCTCAAAGAGTTCGGGGGACTCCTCAGGAGGACATGGTGGGTCTAGGGAAGGGGTGGCTGATGATGCTCTGTCAGTACCCTGAGCCTGGGTGAGAGAGGATGAGGAGGATGAGGAGGGCTTGGTCATCCATTCTACCAAGCCTTCAGCATGATGCGGCTCCACATGTCCAGCTGCCGAAAACAAAGACGCGCGTGTCCCATGGCCACGTGCTGATGACGATGCACGACCACGTCCACGTCCACGGCCACGTCCACTAGAAACAGAGCCTGCCTGCCCTGTGTTCTTGGCTCTGCACGCTCTGCCTCCCCTTGGCGGTCTTCCAGCCATTGTAGTCGGTAGTCCTGTGGGTGCTGCTGAGAAGAAAATATAGGAGCTCTGTGTGATGCCACTAACACACTAGAAGTCCTATGGGTGCTTCTGCAAAGAAAATAGAGGAGCTCTGTGTGATGCCACTAACACACTAGAAGTCCTGTGGGTGCTGCTGAGAAGAATATATAGGAGCTCTGTGTGATGCCACTAACACGCTAGAATTCCTATGGGTGCCTCTGCAAAGAAAATAGAGGAGCTCTGTGTGATGCCACTAACACACTAGAAGTCCTGTGGGTGCTTATGCAAAGAAAATAGAGGAGCTCTGTGTGATGCCACTAACACACTAGAAGTCCTGTGGGTGCTTCTGCAAAGAAAATAGAGGAGCTCTGTGTGATGCCACTAACACACTAGAAGTCCTGTGGGTGCTTATGCAAAGAAAATAGAGGAGCTCTGTGTGATGCCACTAACACACTAGAAGTCCTGTGGGTGCTTATGCAAAGAAAATAGAGGAGCTCTGTGTGATGCCACTAACACACTAGAAGTCCTGTGGGTGCTTCTGCAAAGAAAATAGAGGAGCTCTGTGTGATGCCACTAACACACTAGAAGTCCTATGGGTGCTTCTGCAAAGAAAATAGAGGAGCTCTGTGTGATGCCACTAACACACTAGAAGTCCTGTGGGTGCTGCTGAGAAGAATATATAGGAGCTCTGTGTGATGCCACTAACACACTAGAATTCCTATGGGTGCCTCTGCAAAGAAAATAGAGGAGCTCTGTGTGATGCCACTAACACACTAGAAGTCCTGTGGGTGCTTATGCAAAGAAAATAGAGGAGCTCTGTGTGATGCCACTAACACACTAGAAGTCCTGTGGGTGCTTCTGCAAAGAAAATAGAGGAGCTCTGTGTGATGCCACTAACACACTAGAAGTCCTGTGGGTGCTTATGCAAAGAAAATAGAGGAGCTCTGTGTGATGCCACTAACACACTAGAAGTCCTGTGGGTGCTTATGAAAAGAAAATAGAGGAGCTCTGTGTGATGCCACTAACACACTAGAAGTCCTGTGGGGTGCTTCTGCAAAGAAAATAGAGGAGCTCTGTGTGATGCCACTAACACACTAGAAGTCCTATGGGTGCTTCTGCAAAGAAAATAGAGGAGCTCTGTGTGATGCCACTAACACACTAGAAGTCCTGTGGGTGCTTCTGCAAAGAAAATAGAGGAGCTCTGTGTGGTGCCACTAACACACTAGAAGTCCTGTGGGTGCTTATGCAAAGAATATATAGGAGCTCTGTGTGATGCCACTAACACACTAGAAGTCCTATGGGTGCTTCTGCAAAGAAAATAGAGGAGCTCTGTGTGATGCCACTAACACACTAGAAGTCCTGTGGGTGCTTCTGCAAAGAAAATAGAGGAGCTCTGTGTGGTGCCACTAACACACTAGAAGTCCTGTGGGTGCTTATGCAAAGAATATATAGGAGCTCTGTGTGATGCCACTAACACACTAGAAGTCCTATGGGTGCTTCTGCAAAGAAAATAGAGGAGCTCTGTGTGGTGCCACTAACACACTAGAAGTCCTGTGGGTGCTTATGCAAAGAAAATAGAGGAGCTCTGTGTGATGGGACTAACACACTTCAAGTCCTATAGGTGCTTCTGGGAACAAAATATAGCTCTGTGTGTGTAATGGGACTAACACACTTCAAGTCCTATAGGTGCTTCTGGGAACAAAATATAGCTCTTTGTGTGTAATGGGACTAACACACTTCAAGTCCTATAGGTGCTTCTGGGAACAAAGTATAGCTCTTTGTGTGTAATGGGACTAACACACTTCAAGTCCTATAGGTGCTTCTGGGAACAAAATATAGCTCTGTGTGTGTAATGGGACTAACACACTTCAAGTCCTATAGGTGCTTCTGGGAACAAAATATAGCTCTTTGTGTGTAATGGGACTAACACACTTCAAGTCCTATAGGTGCTTCTGGGAACAAAGTATAGCTCTTTGTGTGTAATGGGACTAACACACTTCAAGTCCTATAGGTGCTTCTGGGAACAAAATATAGCTCTGTGTGTGTAATGGGACTAACACACTTCAAGTCCTATAGGTGCTTCTGGGAACAAAGTATAGCTCTTTGTGTGTAATGGGACTAACACACTTCAAGTCCTATAGGTGCTTCTGGGAACAAAATATAGCTCTGTGTGTGTAATGGGACTAACACACTTCAAGTCCTATAGGTGCTTCTGGGAACAAAATATAGCTCTGTGTGTGTAATGGGACTAACACACTTCAAGTCCTATAGGTGCTTCTGGGAACAAAATATAGCTCTGTGTGTGTAATGGGACTAACACACTTCAAGTCCTATAGGTGCTTCTGGGAACAAAATATAGCTCTTTGTGTGTAATGGGACTAACACACTTCAAGTCCTATAGGTGCTTCTGGGAACAAAATATAGCTCTGTGTGTGTAATGGGACTAACACACTTCAAGTCCTATAGGTGCTTCTGGGAACAAAGTATAGCTCTTTGTGTGTAATGGGACTAACACACTTCAAGTCCTATAGGTGCTTCTGGGAACAAAATATAGCTCTGTGTGTGTAATGGGACTAACACACTTCAAGTCCTATAGGTGCTTCTGGGAACAAAGTATAGCTCTTTGTGTGTAATGGGACTAACACACTTCAAGTCCTATAGGTGCTTCTGGGAACAAAATATAGCTCTGTGTGTGTAATGGGACTAACACACTTCAAGTCCTATAGGTGCTTCTGGGAACAAAATATAGCTCTTTGTGTGTAATGGGACTAACACACTTCAAGTCCTATAGGTGCTTCTGGGAACAAAATATAGCTCTGTGTGTGTAATGGGACTAACACACTTCAAGTCCTATAGGTGCTTCTGGGAACAAAGTATAGCTCTTTGTGTGTAATGGGACTAACACACTTCAAGTCCTATAGGTGCTTCTGGGAACAAAATATAGCTCTGTGTGTGTAATGGGACTAACACACTTCAAGTCCTATAGGTGCTTCTGGGAACAAAGTATAGCTCTTTGTGTGTAATGGGACTAACACACTTCAAGTCCTATAGGTGCTTCTGGGAACAAAATATAGCTCTGTGTGTGTAATGGGACTAACACACTTCAAGTCCTATAGGTGCTTCTGGGAACAAAGTATAGCTCTTTGTGTGTAATGGGACTAACACACTTCAAGTCCTATAGGTGCTTCTGGGAAGAAAATATAGCTCTGTGTGTGTAATGGGACTAACACACTTCAAGTCCTATAGGTGCTTCTGGGAACAAAATATAGGAGCTCTGCCTGCCTGCCACGAACACACTACAAGTCCTATAGGTGCTTCTGGTAACAAAATATAGGAGCTCTGCCTGCCTGCCACTAACACACTACAAGTCCTATAGGTGCTTCTGGTAACAAAATATAGGAGCTCTGCCTGCCTGCCACTAACACACTACAAGTCCTATAGGTGCTTCTGGTAACAAAATATAGGAGCTCTGCCTGCCTGCCACTAACACACTACAAGTCCTATAGGTGCTTCTGGTAACAAAATATAGGAGCTCTGCCTGCCTGCCACGAACACACTACAAGTCCTATAGGTGCTTCTGGTAACAAAATATAGGAGCTCTGCCTGCCTGCCACTAACACACTACAAGTCCTATAGGTGCTTCTGGTAACAAAATATAGGAGCTCTGCCTGCCTGCCACGAACACACTACAAGTCCTATAGGTGCTTCTGGTAACAAAATATAGGAGCTCTGCCTGCCTGCCACTAACACACTACAAGTCCTATAGGTGCTTCTGGTAACAAAATATAGGAGCTCTGCCTGCCTGCCACGAACACACTACAAGTCCTATAGGTGCTTCTGGTAACAAAATATAGGAGCTCTGCCTGCCTGCCACGAGCACACTACAAGCCCCTCTTTGTCAATCAATCTTTGTAACTGAATCTATCTAACTCAATCTCTGTAAGTGAATCTATCTATCTATCTCAATGCAGCAGAGTGTCACAGAATCTGCCTGCTCAATCTGCGCCGGAACAGCATGTGACCGGCGCAGACGGCGTGGCGGCGTTTTATAGGGGGGGGGCGTGTACTACAGCCCCTGAGCTGTAATTGGCTACAGGCGTCCTGCCTGTAGCCAATTATGGCTCTTCGATTTTCCGGGGCTGTGATTGGCCAAGCATGCGGGGTCACAGTGCATGCTTGGCCAATCATCAGCCAGCAATGCACTGCGTCGGCCGCGCCGGCCGCAATGCATTGCGGGGCCGCTCGCATCACACGAACGGGAGGCGAGCGGCCAAAATAGTTCTGGGCTCGCAGAGCGAGCGAACGCCCGGTGCTCGATGCGAACGTGGGTTCGCATCGAGCACCGGGCCCATCCTTACTTGTAACATACCCGGGAGTCCACTGGGCCAATGAACAAAAAATCGTCAAGATAGTGCAAAAACCCATTGGCAGACATTTGTCAAAATAAAAACGATTCCTGAAATGAAAACCCAGAGAATTAAAACCCTGCGGATGCACGGGCAGCAGCCGAAAGGCAGATTTAATATCCGCCTTTGCTAGCAATGCTCCCTGCCCGAACTGCCGTAACAGCAATAATGCTTCATCAAAAGATGCATACGACACAGGGGGCAAAACCCCTGCGACCTCATCATTTAAAGAGCAATCCTCTGGATAGGATAAGTGATGAATTAGCCGGAAACTCCCCTGCTCTTTTTTGGGTACAACACCCAGGGGAGATATACGGAAATTCTCAAAAGGAGGTTGATCGAAAGGGCCCGCTACCCTGCCCTCCGAAACCTCTTTATCAATTTTCTCCTGAACCATGTCCGGGTGCAGCCTGGCCGAGCGCAAATTCTCAACCAGGACGCACCCAGCACCTGAAAAACAAGGAACCAGAAAACCATATGAAAAACCCTCAATTAGCAGCTGAGCCATCGTGCGGTCTGGGTAGCGCTCTAGCCAAGGCTGCATGCTTGACAATCTCACTGGCGTCCTGGCCCTTTCCACCAGACTCCCTAGGTGCTGCTGAAACAGGAGCCGCTGACGACTTCCGAAAACACCTACTCGCTGGATGGGCACCATTGCAGAAGGAGCACTCGTGCTTATACCTGCAATTTGCAAAAAATTTACATTGCCCTTCATTGAAGGCGAAACAGCAACCTTTACGAAAACTATTCTGCGAGGGCACTGCCCGGGTCGAAAATTGAGGCTTCTGCGGCAGCATTAAATTCAGCCACAAACCCACATCTTTGCAACCCCATTGTAATGTCGGGTGAACAGCCAATTTTTGCCTAAAGTTCTCATCATATGTAAACCATGCTACGCCCCCAAAATGGCGAAAAGCCTCCGCAATTATGTCCACATGTTGGAAAAGCCCTGAACATTTCTCAGGAAAACGTTCCCCCAGCACGGCCGCATAAATGCAAAAGGCCTGCAACCAGTTCTGAAAAGTTCTTGGGACTGCCCTCCTGCGATCCTCTTCAGACCTATCCTCTGACCGTTTATCATTTTTAGACAAGAATTCTTTGGAAGCAGGCAATAAAGACAATAAATCAATAAATTC
Source organism: Lithobates sylvaticus (assembly GCA_028564925.1). NCBI lineage: Eukaryota > Metazoa > Chordata > Amphibia > Anura > Ranidae > Lithobates > Lithobates sylvaticus. The sequence continues at coordinate 540,750,534 of CM053026.1, forward strand.
ACCTTTCCAAATCTTATCCTTGACAGCATCTGATAAGTGGAAACCCAATGGAGAAATGTCGCATGGCATGGGAAGCCTAAAAGCCGACTCAGATGTCCGCGGCGCAGCAAGCGCCTGACTCATGTGCCTGCCTGTTTGAGGCAGCACCCCTGTATCAGATGCTGACCGCGTATCCGACAATTGACGCCATACAGGGCTAATCACATCCACTCTCCCGCCACCACTGGCTTGCTGCATAACACCACCTAAGCGTGCCCTCTCAAAAGCAGCGTTATTACTATTATCCAAAAAAGCACCAGAATGCTGTGCACCATTAGTTCCTTTTTTAACTCCACCATAAGCAGTGTTCTGCACCATAGCACCAGACAGCTGTGCCCCTTTAACTCCATTGTCTGTTCTAGTATTAGGGAAAGCACCAGATACGTGTGCACCCGAGTGTTCGTTTAAACCAGCATTATTTTCTTGCAGAGGGAAAGCACCATACATATGTGCTCTTGTATGTATATTTACGCCCGCACCCTCTGTGCGTAACCCATGCAAAGCATATAAATCCTCCTCTGCCTCTTCTACCCTAGTACCACCAGTGTGTACCCCTTTAATATCCTTTACTAAGCTAGATAAGGAAGTCATTAATAAATGCAAATCATTAGCAGGTATGTTGTAGCATGTCTCACCACTAGGCGAACTCCTCTCTCTCAGGCTGCTGGAAGCTGCTGGCTGACCGCACTTCTCCTGGATAGAGGTGGCATTCGTGGGAGGAATGCTGCTGGCTCTCCCCTTCTTCCTAGGAACAGGAGAAGCAGCGGACTTTGCCTTCTTCTTAAGCCTCTGTGGCTGCTGGCGCGGACTGCGCATCACTTCTGTGGGCTCCTCCATCTTTGTCTCCATGAGACCGGCGGCCATGCTAGGGGACGGACCAGGCGGGGCAGCGTTCGGACCAGGCGGGGCAGCGTTCGGACCGGCCTCTAGGCACTGTAGTAACCACTCCTCCCCTCCTGCGCTCTCCGCCTTCTCAATCAAACGGCGAAGTAGGCATTCTCGTTCTCCCGCACCGCTCTCCATCCTGACAGCTCTGCAGAAGTCCCGGTCCTGTGTGAGAGAGGGGGAACGGCCGGACGGTCCCTTCTTTAAATGTCCCGGTTTTCGCGGGCTTTCCGCTCACCCGCTGCATCCACCAATCAGGTACTGTTGCTATCCGGCCGGAGCCAATAGTAACCTGTAGAAACAAACAGCATTCCCCTCATATTCCCCCATGTTCGCCCTGCATACTGCACGGCTTGCCAGGGGACAAAACTAAAGTTGCCACCTCATCCCTTTAAACCCGAACACCTTTGAATTACACAGGTTCTGAGGCTAATTAAATGCAGATAGGGCACTAAGTGAGTTTAATTACCACCTTAATCAGCCACAGAACCTGTGTAATTAATATGTGTTCGGGTTTAAAGGGATGAGGTGGCAACCATGGACAAAACACTGAGATGTTAATAGGGGCAATTGAATGGGATTTTGCTAGCTGATTGTCTTGGACCTTCGAGCTACAAAATGCTCAGGTGTGAATGGGGCCTTATTCAACTGTGTTATCACTTTCCTCTCTTTCTCTCCTTATTGTTTCTCTCTCTTTCACTCTGGTTCTGCCTGGTTAAGCTCTTCATGCTGGCTGTACGCATATTTGTGGGCTTTCAGGGGTGGGCCTTGGCACTTTGCAGCTGCATGTATGCAGCTCTGTGTAAACCATTTACCATGCTGAGAGCGCACTCCCTATATGATCCCAGCATAGTAGCTGGCGGGGATCAGTAAGCTCCCGATGCATCAGGAGCTTTCCGACCATGTGACCACTGTGACAACCAATCACAGCAGTCACATGATCCGAATGCCTGCCTCCCGGCTTTTAGATAGCCAGAAGGCAGGTGGTGTGAAGAAAGAAAGAATAATACTGCGCTAGAAAAAATGTGGTAGATGAACAACTATGTGGCAAAAGCTGCAGCAAGTAACCATAAATATCTTTCAGGCACCCAAACATAAAATACAAAAAATGCTGCGCTAAGGGATCATAGAGTGATGACCCCTCCTAGTGACGTGAATAAATAAATGAATCCCTCCTATAAAAGTAAAATCCCCAAGTGGGAAACACCAGGTGTAGTTACTCAGCTGAAATGACACCGCTAAATGGAAAGTTACATGTGACACATTAAACACATATACCTAATATAAGTAACCCCAAAAAAATATCAACTGAAAAATACAACAAAACAATCTGTGACAAGGTCCCTGGTTACTGGTAAGGAAAAGAAAAAAGCAAGTCTTTTCTCTAATCTAAAGTCCAGAATCCTGAAGGAAAGGTGAAATCAAAATCGGAAAAAAATGTTCAAACATCAATTCCTTTTGAAAGGTGAATGTTGTTCACAGCAGGACAGGTTCTCAGTGTAATGAAAGTGAGTGAGGCTCCTTACCCCACCTGTTGGACTCCCTTGCGAGCGGAGTCGATAGTGCAGGCAGAAATGATCCTCTGCAAGGATACAGGATGTTCCTCTATTCTTCTCTCTCCCCCCTAGTGGAACGACCGCGATCCGGAACTCAGTTGCTGGTCTCAGGGATCTCCCGACTGTTGCACACGGGCGGGCCGGAATTGATGGACACAGCAGGTAGCCAATCACAGGGGTCCTAGACCGTCTATGTATGCCGGCATCGAGGATACTCCCCAAGAGGAGATGCAATAGCTGGGGGACCCTCCGGAAAGGCACCTGCAGAAAAAATCAGCACTCAGGCCCCTCGGCCATGAGTGAAGATTGAAAAAAGGGAAAAAAACGAGCCCCAATAGTGAAGTATTGTTTATAACCAGGGGAATATTTTATTGAAATAAAAAAGGACCTGAGGTGTAATCCATAAGGTCACAATAATGTACAAAAAAAGGCACTTTTTTTTCCTTATTGACAGCAGAAAAAAAAAGGAATAGTACTAAAAAACATACACATTAAAAATAAAATTAAAAAAAAACGGTTAAATTAAAAACAACAGAATTAACACCCGTGCATGGGAATCAATAGGATGTAATGGTATCAACATAGGGCATAGGGCAGACTCACTCCCGAGTAACTACACCTGGTGTTTCCCACTTGGGGATTTTACTTTTATAGGAGGGATTCATTTATTTATTCACGTCACTAGGAGGGGTCATCACTCTATGATCCCTTAGCGCAGCATTTTTTGTATTTTATGTATAGGTGTGAAGGGGTTAAGCTCTCTCTGTGTCAGAACTTTGATTCATCCATTTAGGAAACAGAAAAACTGGAACCCCATCTGCAGCTGTCCACGTGTTTAGATTTTGGTACGGCTTACAGCGGACCGATTGTAAGTGATCAAGAAATTGATTTTAATCAGTCACTTGTAGCAAAATAAGTAATTGGAGCCTCCACACACCCATGCATTGTTTTTGTGATATTTGAGCCAGTTCTAAATAATTGGACAAAAGTAATCACAGTCTTTTTTTTTACTGTGTTTTTTTTTCTGTAGTCAGATTTTAACTATCAACCAGATTCCTGTTTTACTGATGAGAGCATTGCTGTGCCCAAATGTGCATTAACCTTTCAAGCTGGATGAAAAAAACAATCACAGTTTGACATCAAAAAGGGTGTGCCTTTTGAATTTCCCTAGATGCAATTGTACTATTGGCAACAAATAGAAATTTCACAGTTTCATCTATGCGGGTGCAAAAAGATTTAGGGGCAGGGACCTCTCAACTATTGCAGTGAATTAAAGTAAACTTTTCATAAGAGAAACAGGAAGGCTGTGACTGTTGAAGTTGGAAATGCTAGGTGCTTGGATGCCATGCTTCAAAACTTCAATATATGCTTGAGCAAATAGGAGTTCTTTTTTTTTTTTTTTTTTTTTTTTTAAATCATTTATGCAGATAGGAGTTCTGACTTTCCTGATCTGCACACCTGTTCCATGTCACTGAGTCAGAAAGTACTAAAGCCAGGGGGTCAATATATCAGCCAGCAAAGTGTTAAGCTGGAAATGGCTGCTGCCATATTTATTTTATGATAGACTTTCTTTAGAGTGGTTCTAAAGGCTGAAGATTTTTCCCTTTAAAAGTGATATTAAAGTCTTGTTTTTTATTAATAACAAATATGTTATACTTACCTGCTCTGTTTAATGCTTTTGCACAGAGCAGCCTGGATCCTTCTCCTCTCGGGCCCCCCGCAGACAATCCTGGCCCCTCCCTCTTGCCAAGCAGCTTGCTATCGGGGCACCCAAGCAGACTCACTCCCGAGCTGCGGTTCTGTGTGTCCATCCACACACAGAGTCACGGCTTGGCCCCGCCCCTCCCTCTTCTGATTGGCTCACTGGCTGTGATTGACAGCAACAGAAGCCAATGCTTCAGCCAATGAGGAGTGAGAGTCCCCGGAGGGCCGAAGCTCTCGTGCACATCGCTGTATTGAGATGGGGCTCAGGCAAGTATTAGGGAGGGCTGCTGCACAAGGGTTTTTTTAACTTTTAGAATGCATGAAGGTAAAAAACCTTGAGCCTTTAGAACCATTTTAATGCATTCTCTGCGTTAAGGTAAAAGACCTTCTGAGTGCAGCCCACCCTTAAACCTGAAACGTATCTCGATCCAGCGATGTACATAAGAGCAGTGGCTCTCTCCCTCTTCATAGGCTCAGAGACAGCAGTGGGAGACATTGACAGTCACAGCCAGTAAGGAAAGAGCAGGGGGTAGGGCAAGCCGGGCTCTGTGTGTATGGACACAGAGGCGGTTTAGGAGCGACCCCCGCACAAGTGCCCCCATAGCAAGTGGCTTGCTTTGGTGGGCACTCAGTGGGGGGGAGCCAGGTATACCGGCGGTGGATCCCAGAAGACGAGGTTTGGGGCTGCTCTGTGCAAAACCATTGAATAGAGCAGGTAATCATGGCATGTTTGATATATATATATATATATATGGAAAAAAAAATCGAGGGTTTACAGTCACTTTGATCTGCAGTTACAAACACAGATCTGGCTGGCTATGATTTCTCTTTCTCAATGGTTGATAGCCTTGAACTGAAGCAAATGTGACCATCCAAATTTTTTCATGAAAATGCTCAACACCAATATTGTTATGCCCATCTCCTGGCAAATCGCTATAACCAAACTCCTGACAACTGGTCTTGTTTCCACCCCTTGTCATGAAATAATCATCCTGCAACTGAAGTTTAAGGACCCTATGAGGAGCCCACCAATGGACAGTGAATTGGAATGCCCAGGCAGCAACGTGGGCAAGGTTATTGTTGCAAAATTGGGCAACGTGTTTTCAATTCAATTCAAAAGTAACTGGAATTTAAAAATAGGCTCTTTGGTCAGGTTTACTTTAAATGAAACATAGATTCAGACATTGACAAATAAAATTTAGGTTGACATTGGTGGTAAGGATACATCTCATGTGCAAGATTTCTTTATGCAGATTGCTAATAATAATTGATTCCTACCAGTTTGCAGAGGAAGCTTAAAGTGGAACTGAACTCTCAAAGCTGCGCCCAAAAAAAGTACTGCCTGTATATGAGCAGATGACTTCAAAGTGTTTCCAGCAGCGGCTGTGCAGTTTCCCCATGTGCCACACAGAATGGATCTGTCAGGATCATGGACCTTGGAGAAGGGTAGAGTCACTTAAAGGATAATTGTAAGTAAGTAAGTACAGTTTAACTATGGACTTCTACTATTCAAAGTAACACAAAAAAAGATGTTTATAACATAGGTCTCCTAGCTACTATAATTCTATAAAAAATAAAAAGAAGATGGAGGTCTTATTGTTTTAATCATGGTAATTTATAACATAATAATGTTTGCATCAATTTTCTAAAGAAAATTAAAGATGCCAAAATCTTTGATGTTTTCTGTTCATGGGATCCTTGTACAAGCAGCACATGGGAATAATGTGGTAGCCATTGAATGCTATGCAGAAACACCAGATATTAATTTACACAGCCACAACATGTGTCATTTTTGATCTAGGGAGGATAAAGTTCTATGAATGGATTGCATATGGCAATAAAATACAAAGCCAAACCAGTTGTGCAACAGGCCTCTTAAATAAGAGCAAACAGCAATTCTGTGCAGTAAACTAACCAATAAGACATTAGCTTGCAGCATTTTAGTGCAGGTAGACTAAGGAAAGCTGACTTTAGTTTGGCTACTGTGAGTTATGCCGCGTACACACGAAGGGACTATCCCGCGGGATTATCCGCTGGACTCGAGTCCGGCGGACAATCCCCTCGTGTGTGGGCCTTCGACTGACTTTTTTTCCAAAAAGTCCGGCGGACTAGGTTTTAAGTTTTGTTTTAAAATTATCCGCTGAACTTGGCAGTCCGGCGGACAATACAGCCGTCTGTAGTATGGTCCGGCGGACCAAAAAGGACGCATGCTCAGTAGCAAGTATTTTTCTAGTCTTTTTCTTTTTCTAGTCCCGTCGTACGTGCTGTACGTCATCGCGTGTACCGCCGGACTTTTAGCGTGATCGTGTGTGGTCAAGTCCGTTCGCTTTCAAGTCCGCCGAAGCCCAGCTGGAAAGTCCGGCGGATTGTCCGCTGGACTAGGTCCGGCGGACAAAGTCTCTTCCTGTGTACGCGGCATTAGACTTCATGCACATGGGCTCATTCGCTCGTACAGCACAAATGCACTGCTATATTTTGGTGCCTGGGAATCCCTGGTGCTTCTTACAGCTGCATATAAACATGAATGGGTAAAGGCATCTGTGCGTTAAGTAGGGTTGCCACCTCATCCCTTTAAAACCGAACACATATTAATTACACAGGTTGTGTGGCTGAGGTGATAATTAAACTCACTTGGTGCCTTATCTGCATTTAATTAGACTCAAAACCTGTGTAAGGGCTCTTTCACACGGACGGACCGTATGTCCGTTTTTCATCCTTCCGTTTTCGGATGCAAAACGGACATACATGTATCCCTATGGGATAGCATCCGCTGACACCCGATCTCGTCCGTGCCCGCTATGGTCCGTTTCTGCAGACGGAGGAAAACCCTATTTTTCCATCCGTCTGCAGAGCGGATCGGATGACGACGGACTCTATGGTCCGTCGCCACCCGATCTATCATAGGGGAGAGCGGCGCTGTGACAGGTCCATCCCTGCACAGTGTGCAGAGACGGACCTGTCATCTTCCTGCTCAGCGGAGATCGCTCCGGCGATCCCTGCTGAGCAAGCGGATATCCACGGGGCGGATCTGCACTGATCCGCCCCGTGTGAAAGAGCCCTTATTCAGTTGTGTTCGGGTTTAAAGGGATGAGGTGGCAACTCTAGCGTTAAGTGGCACATGTGCACAAAGCGCAGGTGGTGTGCATTCAGGACATTACATCTGTGCACATGCACCACTTTATGCAAGAAGTGGTGCATAGCTGCATACAGCCATGTTCAGCCATTCATGTCTATGGGGTGGGGGAGGTGCTACACGCAGTATGCAGCATTTGCTCTTTGTAAAAAACTTAATTTATAAATGTTTGTACTGTATATGCAATACATGAAGACAGTAAGGGTAGATTTAGACATGCCTCTAAATCTTCCTTGCCTCTGAAGCCCAATCCACGTTCAGATCGTACATTAGACTCAGTGGGGTTGCCACTTTTTCTTCAGGCCAAACCCGAATACTTTAGTATTTATAAATTTTTTGTTATAGTATATAATATAGGATTGTAACAGACCTGGCTGGGACACCTTTGGGCACAAAGAGAATAGTAATGCGGCGCATCATAGTGCCCCCGCACCCTCCTATCAGGCCCTGTTCCGAGCCACATTTCTGTCTGAATAATGTGCCCGGGTTTCAGGTGGACTGAAACCTGGACACATGATTCAAAACCCAGACTGTCCGGGTAAATCCTGGACAGGTGGCAACCCAATCCAGAGGCTACTGACAGGAGGTGAGGAAGCGTTGCAATGCCCCCTCATCGTCGATTTTAACCAAATGCTTGCCAAAAAACATGCCGCAAGCATGGGAATCTGGTGCAGCTGTGCATAGTAACCAATAACCAATTAGCTTCTAATTTCAACTTGGTCAATTAAGCTTTGACAATAAAACCTGGAAGCTGATTGGTTACTATGTACAGCTACACCATATTCTGTGTGCACCAGTTTTAATAAATACTCACTATAGATAAGGTAAATATGAAATATTGTATATAAACACTACATAGTCTTCTCTTCAGTTTTGCAGGTGGAATTTAGACTTCTTTTTACATCCATTTCTCTACTTAGCTAACTTATTGTAAAAAGTCTGTTGATTACAAAGCTTAAACTTTTGCAGACAAAAGGCTCTGTTCACATCTAGGTATTGCTATTGTACAGGCATTTTTCGGGTGTTTTTTCAGGCGTTTCTGCAGAGTTTTGCAGCGTTTTTGTACAGGCATTTTCAAGGTTAATAGGTCACCAATGTAAAAGCAGTAAGACGCCTGTAATCTGCCAAAAAAGAAGCTCATGTACTTTTTTGAGCGACGGGCGTTTGGCTTTAGGCGACAGAACGCTCAGATGTGAACAGGGGATATTGAAATTAATGGGATTTGTCTTGTTGGGCTTTTTTTTAGAGCTGAGGCTTAGAGCAGAAAAACGCCCAATGTATGAGTCAGCAGAGTGACTTATTCTTTATTGGAAATGAAAAAAAAAAACCTTAAGCCCTGGTTCACGTTGATACGATTTGACATGTCAAATCACATGTCAAATCAGCGGCAATTGCCGGCAATAGCACCATCCTAATCAGTGGGACGCTGCATTTGCGGCGCGGCACCGATTTCAAAAAGTAGTACTTTTAGCAATTTCGGGCTGCGATTTACATTGACATCTGTGCAGAAACCTGAAATCAGAACTGACATGCGGGATTGAAATCGTGCGAGTTCAGCTGAACTCGCACTGGTTCATTCCCGCAGCTCAGTGTGAACCTGGGCTAAATCCTCAAGCGCTAAACCGTGGGTCATATCAGAGAAGTCTATTAGAGACAAACCCAGTGCAGCTGACCAAAAAAAACATATGGGAATGTGGTATACAAGGAAACGTGGGTGGACATCGCTTACTGGTTAAACGTGGAGATGCATACATAGTCAATGCAACCAAATGTTGGTTGCATTGACTATGAATCCATCTCCACGTTTAACCCATTGATCGCTGTCCACCCACGTTTCCTTATTCTTTATTGTAACACTCCCTCTTTGTTTCAATTAGACAGAGCTAGCCTGAGGGTGGCATCGTTTGCTGTTCCCTAAATTCAGAAAACCTTAAATATTTTATATATTATATTATTTATCAGTAAGGCCCCTTTCACACTGGGGCGGTTTGCAGGTGCTATTGCGCTAAAAAATAGCGCCTGCAAACCGACCTGAAACAGCTGTTGCTGTCTCTCCAGTGTGAAAGCCCGAGGGCTTTCACAATGGAGCAGTGCGCTTGCAGGACGCTGAAAAATGTCCTGCAAGCCGCTCCTATAGCGCCCCTTCCCATTGAAAACAATGGGGCAGCGCTTCAAACCCACCCGCAAAAACGCCGCTGCAACGGCGGTTTGCGGGTGGTATTAACCCTTTTTCAGCCACTCGCGTGGGGTAAAACCACCCCGCTAGCGGCCGAATAGCGCCGCTAAAAAGACGGTAAGGTTATTTTCACACTGGGGCGCTGGGTGCGCTGGCGGTAAAGCGGCGGGCTTTCACACTGGAGAGACAGCAACAGCTGTTTCAGGTCGGTTTACAGGCGCTATTTTTAGCGCAATAGCGCCTGCAAACCGCCCCAGTGTGAAAGGGGCCTTAAGCGGCACTAAATTTTAGCGCTGCTTTACCGCCAGCGCACCCAGCGCCCCAGTGTGAAAATAGCCTAACAGAAAGCAGATATGAGTCATCGGTTTTAAAAACATAAACTTAACCAAAATAAATAAATCTGACCTAAAACCTTCATAGTTTCCCTTTAAGCAAAAAAGCAAAGCGGTCTTATTCCTTTTGGGTAGAGTGGGGAAGGGTTAAAACCTCAATCAGGTTTTTATTGTTGTCTATAATACCACTGAAAAGCATAAACATATGCTAATGAAAATGACATAAGTCATTAGGAAGGAAGACACAAGAAGTCTGTTTCCATTAGAATGATTGCCAATCATTTCTTGTCCCTCTGACCCACTGGGGCCAATTCACTACAAGATAAATAGTGCATGAATTTTTGCTTTAAAATAACTAATTTGGTATTTACCTCATAAGTAGTCCATTCACTAAAAACATGCGTTTAATATTTATGTTTTGCTCTATTTAGCACTAAAATCAAGTGTTATTTATATGTTGTTTTATTTACATTTTTTTTTTTTTCCACAGGATAACGCTGCACCAGAGGAAGATTGCTCTGTGAATGAAGACACACAGAAATATTGTGAAACTGTGAAAGCATCTTTAGTCTTGGTCAGGGGTCTCCAAACGTTCTATAAAAAGGGCCAGTTTACTGTCCTTCAGACTTTAGGTGGGCCGGTCTGTGACCAGTGGGAGTAAAAAATGCCCAATCTTTGGTATTAGGGGGAGAAATAGTCACTGGGTGGAATAGTGCCCCATTTTTTGTTGCCAGTGGAAAAAACTATGCCTCATCGTTGGTGTCACTATCAAGAATGGTGCCCCATTGTTGGTGTCAGTGGCAGGAATTATTCCCTGTTGTTGGTGTCAGTGGCAGGAATAATGCCTCAAGGGCTGTATAAAGGCAAGCAAAGGGCCTCATCTGGCCCCAGGGCCGCGGTTTGGAGACTACTGGTCTAGGTTCATACCTATGCGGGTCCTGTGTGCCATGTTTGCACGGACAGAGCAGCTTATTCATTTGAATGGACTGCTGTACCGATGTACCTGTGGGAACTGTACGGAAAGGTCCCTGAACCTTTTTCCAAAATGCACCCACAGAGCAGCCACACAGAACTGCATAATGCTGGAACACCATGTGGCTACACACACTTGAAAACATGCTGTTTTTTTTTCAAATGTGTGGGGAATGGTCATTAAGGATTAATGCTACTGCTGTGTCCCCTAAAGAGTAACACGATTTGCCTTCGAGTGTGGGAATGCGTGCAATTTACATGCATTCCCGCACTCGCAATAATGTGACCCTATTCTTAAGCTGGATACACATTATACAATATACAATTTCCTTTAGATTTACCTTCAACTATGTAGTGCAAGGGCCTGTCTGATTGCATACAAATTGAAAGTGTTTAGGTTTGACCTCATATCATATGGTTTTGGTAAATCTAAGGCTCCACTCACATTTCCGCGGGCAGAATCACTGCGATCCTGCCTGCGATTCACAATGGTGGAAAATCGCGGACGCCCGTCAATTTCAATAGCAGCGCGATTTTCCTGAGATTTGTCGGGCGACAATCACGTTAAAATCGCGCAAACAGAATCACGGGACGCCTGTCACCCAAAAGAAGTACATGAGTTTCTTTTGGGCGACGGGTGTCCCACGGTTCTATTTGCGTGATTTTACAGCAATTGTCGGCCTGATACGCCAAGATGTGAACGGAGCCTAATGGCCCATATACACGATCCGAAAATTGTACGAAAAATACCGCTTTCGAAACAATCGTACGATAATTGGATCATTAGTACAGAACTTTTGATAGCCGATCACGACAGTTCATCCGATATTATCCGATCGGACAAGCACGAAAATTATTTGTATAGTGTATAGCCAGCTTTAGTGTGCCTTGATTCACAGATCGATCTCCCTCTAGTGAAATGTTACAATGTATTTTGATTTTTGAGCTGGGGCAGAACATTTTCACACGGATACATTGTATACTTTTAACTTACTGCCCAGATGACACAATTGTAATGTGCAACATTATTCAAGTTTTCCAAAATGTACACTAAAAGGAAATATAACTTTTGCTATAAAAGTATAACGTATAAGAATGAGGCAACCAGACAAAACTCCCATCAAGGGGGAATTCCCACATCCACACAAGTGGGGTGGATGTGGGAATTCCCCCTTACTGGGAAATTGTATTCTGACAGCAGGGACTCTTCCCTATCAGAATACACTGATCAGCACTGTTGGCTGCAAACAGCTAAATTGAGCAAGGATTTCCAGCAGAAGCGGATATAACAATTGGTTTCTGCCTAACAGAGAGGGTTATACACTGATCAAAATTCAACCCCCCCCCGCCCCCCCCCCCTCACTGAACTAGATGAATTCTGATCAGTGTACCCAGTTTTACCTTGTCCTCTGCTGCTCCCTGCAGTGCTGTTACTGGTCCACTGGAGTGACAGTGGTAACACTCCAGCCTCAACTTTGGAGGGGGAGAGCACTAGAGCTGGCTGAATCATAGAATCAGGTAGGTAAAAAAAGACTATACCCCAATTCTCCCCCCTCCCCCGCTGCAAGAGTGGACTTTCTAGGAGTTGGGCTGGGATAAGCCACCCCATCCTTTGCTGTGTATTCTTATATTCTTGAATAGGTTAAGAATTAGTGTGACATGTCAGGTGCTACATAGATGTAATCCACATACACATTATATCTTATTAAAAATCATTATTTTTAGAAGATATAATGTGTATGTGGATTACATCGCTGTAGCACCTGAAATGTCACACTCATTTCTAACCTGTTCAAGAATTTTAATTTCACTTTCAATAAACCTGCACTGAAAAGTGCAGGGCACGTTTACATCAGAGTGTGGAATGCAGAGCAGTCGGGACTCACAGTAGAAGAAGATCCAGCCTGCCATCTGTGATTTACACATTATCACTCTGCTCTGGAGGAGGTCTCTGCTGTATGCTGGGCAGGAACCAAAGATCGATGCTGCAGTATGAGGTTCTCTTCCTGCCCAGCCCATATGTAGTACCATCGCTGGGACTATACCAGCTCCGATCACAGGAACTCAAGAGGGGAGCCTGGAAAGAGGTGTATTTGCGGCGGCAGAGCAGCAAGCAGAGCACATAACCATTGATTTAGGCAGGCAATAGGGGCATACAAGTGTCACAGCTTGATTTTGTTGTCATATTTTTCTTCTCACAACCTAGCGCCCCCACACTGCGCCCAGGGCAGAAGCCCTGCCCGCCCGCCCACCCCTTTGTTACCGGTCCTGGTAACAAGTCCTAGTTGCAATCTCGGAACAGCCAATAAGAGGATAGTATGCGACTGGTCTAAACTACGTGGCATATTCACCAATGCCAGGAGCCTGGCGGACAAGATGGGTGAACTAGAGATACTGTTGTACGAGGAGGATTTGGATTTTGTGGGAATTTCAGAGACCTGGTTCAACAGCTCTCATGATTGGCTGGCAACCATTCAAGGGTATACCCTTTATCACAGGGATAGATAGGGTAAAAAAGGGGAGGGGTATGCCTATATATCAAGAATAATGTACAAGTCAATGTGAGAGATGACATCACTAAGGGAGCTAGGGAGGAGGTGGAATTCTTATGGGTAGAGCTCCAAAGGGATGAAGCTAAGGGGAAACTAATACTTGGAGTACGCTATAGGCCCCCTAACCTGAGGGAGGAGGGGGAGACGGAACTCCTATTACAAGTTGGATTAGCAGCAAGGATGGGAAGTGTTATCATAATGAGGGATTTTAATTATCCAGACATAGACTGGGCGGAGGGAACCACACATACATCTAAGGCTCACCAGTTCCTAAATGTCTTGCAGGACAATTTCATGGTTCAGATGGTAGACACACCAACTAGAAATAAAGCGTTACTAGATCTACTGATTACCAACAATATAGACCTGATCTGGAAATATGGGGCAATTTAGCAAACCGCGATCACTGGTCAATTGGCTTCAGTATAAATCACACAAATAGGAAACATAAGGGGAATACAAAGACACTGAATTTCAAAAGAGCCAACTTCCCTAAACTACGAACCTTGCTAGAAGGCATGAATTGGGATAAAATCTTAGGAACAAAGAACACAGAGGAGTGATGGGTTTGCTTTAAGAGCATATTAAATAAGGGCATTAGTCAATGCATCCAGTTGGGTAATAAATTTAAAAGAGCGAACAAAAGTCTTGGATGGCTTAATTCTAATGTAAAAATACATATAAAAGCAAAGAAGAAGGCCTTCAAAAAATACAAGGTTGAGAGATCATCATCAGCAGCATTCAGACTTTATAAAGAATGCAACAAGAAATGTAAGGGTGCAATTAGGGCAGCTAAGATAGAACACAAAAGACACCATAGCGGAGGAGAGCAAAAAAAAACCCCAAAGGAATTCCTTAAGTATGTAAACAGTATAAAAGGGAGGACAGACCATATTGACCCCATAAAGAATGAGGAGGGACATCTGGTTACAAAGGATGGGGTGAAGGTATTGAATTGATTCTTCTCCTCAGTCTTCACAAGGGAATTGGGGGGCTTCAGTAACCAAAACTGCAGTGTTTATCCTCATGACACATCACAGGAAGCACTTCCATGGTTAACAAGTTAACAGACAGAGAAGACAGAATTAAAATTAGACTTGGAAAACTTAACATTAATACATCACCGGGACCAGATAACTTGCATCCGAGGGTACTTAGGGAACTCAGTCAAGTAATTGCCAGACCATTGTTCCTAATTTTTATTGACAGTCTACTGGCTGGAATGGTACCAGCTGATTGGAGAAAAGCCAATGTAGCACCAATATTTTAAAAGGGTCCAAAATACATGCCTGGGAATTAGACCAGTGAGCCTAACATCAATATTATGCAAGCTCTTGGAGGGGATGAAGGGAATATATACAAGATTTTAGTAATGAGAACGGTATCATTAGCAGTAATCAGCATGGATTCATGAAGAATCGTTCTTGCCAAACTAATCTATTAACCTTCTACGAGGAGGTGAGTTGCCATCTAGATAAAGGAAGTCCTGTAGACGTGGTGTATCTGGATTTTGCAAAAGCAGTTGACACAGTTCCCCATAAATGTTTACTGTACAAAATAAGGTCTGTTGGCATGGACCATAGGGTGAGTACATGGATTGAAAACTGACAACAAGGGCGAGTACAGAGGGTGGTGATAAATGGTACTTGGAATGGTCAGGGGTGGGTAGTGAGGTCCCCCCAGAGTTCTGTGCTGGGACCAATCCTATTTAATTTGTTCATAAACGACCTGAAGGATGGGGTAAACAGTTCAATCTCTGTATTTACAGACGATACTAAGCTAAGCAGGGCAATAACTTCTCCGCAGGATGTGGAAACCTTGCAAAAGGATCTGAACAAATTAATGGGGTGGGCAACTACATGGCAAATGAGGTTTAATGTAGAAAAATGTAAAACAATGCATTTGGGTGGCAAAAATATGAATGCAATCTATACACTGGGGGGAGAACCTCTGGGGGAATCTAGGGTGGAAAAGGACCTGGGAGTCCAAGTAGTAGGCTCAGCAATGGCATGCAATGCCAAGCTGCTGCTAACAAAGCAAACAGAATATTGGCATGCATTAAAAAGGGGATCAACTCCAGAGATAGAACGCTCTACAAGACTCTGGTCCAGCCACACCTAGAGTATGCTGGCCAGTTCTGGGCACCAGTCCTCAGGAAGGATGTACTGGAAATGGAGCAAGTACAAAGAAGGACAACAAAGCTAATAAAGGGTCTGGAGGATATTAGTTATGTTGAAAGGTTGTTAGCACTGAACTAATTTTCTCTGGAGAAGAGACGCTTGAGAGGGGATATGATTTCAATTTACAAATACCGTACTGGTGACTAGGGATGAGCCGAACACCCCCGGGTTCGGTTCGCACCAGA
This sequence comes from Lithobates sylvaticus, assembly GCA_028564925.1. Taxonomy (NCBI): domain Eukaryota; kingdom Metazoa; phylum Chordata; class Amphibia; order Anura; family Ranidae; genus Lithobates; species Lithobates sylvaticus. The sequence continues at coordinate 540,766,248 of CM053026.1, forward strand.
ACCTTCGAACCGACCGAAAGTTCGCGCAAATTTTCGAACCCTATACGTTATAATGGACGCGAACGTTCGAAATCAAAAGTGCTAATTACAACGGCCAATATGCATGTTAATGTCATAAAACAGGTTTGGGGACCCGGGTCCTGCCCCAGGGGACATATATCAATGCAAAAAGAACTTTTAAAAACTAACGTTTTTTCGGGAGCAGTCATTTTAATGATGCATAAAGTGAAAAAAAAAAAGTGAAATTTTCCTTTAAATATGGTACCTGGGGGGTGTCTAAAGTATGCCTGTGAAGTGGCATGTGTTTCCCGTGTTTAGAACTGTCCTTGCACAAAATGACATTTTTAAAGGAAAAAAAGAAGCCATTTAAAACCACTTGCGGCTTTAGGTTTGTTCTTAAGTAGAATCTGAACAGGTACATTATGAAGTGTAGCTCCATCCCAAAAAAATCTATTTTTAAGCTTTTTGGAGAACATAGGGAGGGGTTATCACCCCTGTAACATTTGCTGTCTTTGCACATCTGTTCAGAACATGTCACCTCACTTTCCGTCCCAATGACAAATGTTTTTGGAAAAAGTGGGGTTTTAATTGAAACAAGGATTGGTGATAAAGTATCAGTAGAGAGGAGATACCTTTTTCCCAAATTAAATCTAACAGGATAGAATTTCCCTTCCTAGGGGTAGATTTCCTCTCACTTCCTGTTTTCTCTTTCCATTTGCAAGTAGGAGTCGTTTGTAAGTTGGATGTATGAAAGTAGGGGCCTGGCGTATATACTCTGCAGAAATTTGCCCTATTAGATGTTGGTGTAGCCACAAGACTGGTGGGCACAGGAATGGGCCCTGCTGTGAGTTAATAGATCAAGATTTGTAATTGCATGCACCTGTTGAACAGGGCAGAAAAATTGGGGGTGGTGGTGGTGGTGGTGGACGGTGTTGCCACAAGACTGTAAGCTCTCACAGTTACTCTTGGTGGGCGCAGGAATGGGCCCTGCTGTGAGTTATTAGATCAAGATTTGTAATTGCAAGCACCTGATGAACAGGGCAGAAAAATTGGGCCTTTGGCGGTGGTGGTGGACGGTGTTGCCACAAGACTGTAGGCCCTCATAGTTACTCTTGGTGGGCGCAGGAATGGGCCCTGCTGTGAACTATTAGATCAAGATTTGTAATTACCCGCCCCTGTTAAACAGGGGCTGAAAAATTGTGCCTTAGGCACTGGTGCTGGTGCCACAACACTGCAACCCCTCACAGATACTGTACTTGGAGCACAGCAGTCACACGTGTTGCGAAGCATTTTTTTAAAAAATTGTAAGTACACGCCCCTGTTAAACAGGGGCTGAAAAATTGTGCCTTAGGCACTGGTGCTGGTGCCACAACACTGCAACCCCTCACAGATACTGTACTTGGAGCACAGTGTTGCGAAGCATTTTTTTATAAAAATTGTATGTACACGCCCCTGTTAAACAGGGGCTGAAAAATTGTGCCTTAGGCACTGGTGTGGTGGCATGGATCATTGAGGAGGAGGAAGAGGATAGTCAGTGAACATAAGAGGGCAGTCACTCAGCATCAGCATAGGCAGTCTTGAAGGGATGTGATGTGACATTAAAAATTATTTGGTTATATCCGCCTCAGGTGCCTGGTAGCTGGTGGTGATCCAAGACTGATTCATTTTGATGAAGGTCAGTCGATCAACCGAGGCGGTGGACAGGCGCACCCTATGATCAGTCACAAATCCTCCAGCAGCACTGAATGTGCGTTCGGACAGAACGCTGGAGGCAGGACAGGCCAGTAGCTCAATTGCATACTGTGCAAGCTCTGGCCAGTGATCCATCCTCAGGACCCAGTAAGCCAGAGGATTTTCGGTGGGAAAGGTGTCCAAGTCTGACCTTGCCCCAAGGTATTCCTGCACCATGTATATCAGACGCTGGCGATGGTTGCTGGAACCGATCATACCTTGGGGCTGCGGACTAAAAAATTGTCTGAACGCATCGGTCAGACGTCCACCTTCCCCACCGCTCCTTCTGCTACTGACCGAAGCCTCAGCTACTCGTCGCCCAGGACCAGGAGTTTGTAGCCTCCCAGTTTCTGGGAACGCGTTGCACAGACCTTTCTGCAAGGCCTCCCTGAGATGTCTCATCCTCTGCTCCCTCTGCGACGGCAAGATAAGGTCCGCAACCTTACCCTTGTACCGCGGATCAAGGAGAGTGGCCAGCCAGTAATGGTCCCTCTCCTTGATCCGAAGAACACGAGGATCCTTCCGCAGGCTTTGCAGGATCAGGGAGGCCATGCAGCGTAGGTTAGCTGAGGCATTCGGTCCGGAGTCTTCTGGGTCACTGAGGATGACATGATCGCCAGCCACCTCCTCCCAGCCACGTACAAGTCCACTGGTTTGTTGGGACTGTACATCATCCCTAAAAGACTGCTGCTGCTGATGCTGAGTGCCAGGCTCCACCTCCATGCTCACACAATCCTCCTCCTCCTCCTCCTCATCCTCTTCCTGTGTGATGGGTGGGACAGGAGGAACACTGTCCGGATAAAGGGGGCCTTGAGAGGCAAGGAAGTCCTCCTCTTCCTGCCTCTGTTCTGCCTCAAGTGCCCTGTCCATTATCCCACGCAGCGTATGCTCCAACAGGTGGACAAGAGGGACAGTGTCACTGATGCATGCACTGTCACTGCTCACCATCCTCGTGGCCTCCTCAAATGGTGAGAGGACAGTGCATGCATCCCTGATCATGCTCCACTGACGTGGGGAAAAAAACCAAGCTCCCCTGACCCTGTCCTGGTGCCGTAGTCGCAAAGGTACTCATTGATGGCCCTCTGCTGCGTGTGCAGTCGCTGCAGCATGGCCAACGTTGAGTTCCACCTGGTGGGCATGTCACATATTAGGCGGTTCTTGGGCAGGTTCAGCTCCTTTTGCAGCTCAGTCAGCCGAGCACTGGCATTATAAGATCGGCGGAAATGCACACAGACTTTCCTGGCCTGCCTCAGGACATCCTGTAAGCCTGGGAACCTGCCCAAGAACCGCTGCACCACCAGGTTGAGGACGTGAGCCATGCAGGGCACATGGGTGAGCTGCCCCTGTCGCAGGGCGGAGAGGAGGTTGGTGCCATTGTCAGAAACGACCATTCCTGGCTTAAGCTGACGTGGCGTCAACCACCTCTCGGCCTGCCCCTGCAGAGCTGCCAGAACCTCTGGCCCAGTGTGGCTCCTGTCCCCCAAACACACCAGCGCAAGCACGGCATGGCATCTTTTTGCCTGCGTACTTGCGTAGCCCCTTGTACGCCTACGGAGCACCGCTGGTTCCAAGGACAGAGCACTGGAGGAAGAAGAAAGAGGAGGGGGTGGAGGAGAGAGGTGTGTCACAACCAGTAGCAGTAGTAGCGTTTTGGAGGCGTGGTGGCGGAACAACCTCCAACACTACTGCACCTTGTCCTGCATCCCTCCCAGCTGCCAATAGAGTGACCCAATGGGCCGTGAAAGAAAGGTACCGTCCCTGTCCATGCCTGCTGGACCATGAGTCAGCGGTAATATGCACCTTACCGCTGACCGCCCTGTCCAGCGAGGCATGGACATTGCCCTCCACATGCCGGTAGAGAGACGGAATCGCCTTCCGTGAGAAAAAGTGGCGTTTGGGAACCTGCCACTGAGGAACCGCACATTGAACAAACTCACGGAAGGGGGCCGAGTCTACCAACTGAAAAGGCAGCAGTTGAAGTGCTAGCAATTTAGCCAGGCTAGCATTCAACCGCTGGGCATGTGGATGGCTGGGAGTGTACTTCTTTCTACGGTCCAGCAGCTGGGGCAGGGAAATTTGCCTGCTGCAATCGGACGTCGGTGTACTGCAAGTACTTGGTTGTGACACACCTAATTCTACACCTTCAGTCCTCTCAGAGCAGCTTTCAGAGAGGACTGAAGGTGTAGTGGGGATGGAGATCCCAGCTGAGGAGGAGCAAGGAGAGGTCCGCTTAGTTCTTTGGTGTGGGTCTTTTATGTGTGCCTGCCAACGAGCTGCATGGCAGGTCGCCATATGTCTGGTCATGCTTGTGGTGCCCAAGCGGCTGATGTTTTGGCCACGCGAGATACGCTTGAGACAAATATTGCAAATAGCAGTGGTGCGATCTGCTGCACTCGTCTCAAAAAAGGCCCACACCAAAGAACTTTTCTGATAACGTGCAGAGGCAGCGCCCTGCACAGGCGGAGCTCTGCGGTGTTGTACAGTTGCTGTGCTGGCCTCTACCTGGCCTCCAGGGGGCACCCTGCCTCGTTGGACATGTGACGCCGCATCCTCCTCCTCCTCGTCCTCCTCCTCATCCTCTCTCCCTTGAGGCACCCACGTGGAGTCAGTGACCTCATCATCCCCTCCCTCTTCACCACTAGAGCAAACCTGGCAGTAAGCTGCAGCTGGTGGAACAGTACTGCCAGATTCCTCAAGCTGGGTATCATCATCCGAGCCTTCGAATCGTTGGGCATCCTCCTGGAGCATGTACCCAACACTGTGCTCAAAGAGTTCGGGGGACTCCTCAGAAGGACATGGTGGGTCTAGGGAAGGGGTGGCTGATGATGCTCTGCCAGTACCCTGAGCCTGGGTGAGAGAGGATGAGGAGGATGAGGAGGGCTTGGTCATCCATTCTACCAAGCCTTCAGCATGATGCGGCTCCACATGTCCAGCTGCCGAAAACAAAGACGCGCGTGTCCCATGGCCACGTGCTGATGACGATGCACGACCACGTCCACGGCCACGTCCACTAGAAACAGAGCCTGCCTGCCCTGTGTTCTTGGCTCTGCCTCCCCTTGGCGGTCTTCCAGCCATTGTAGTCGGTAGTCCTGTGGGTGCTGCTGAGAAGAATATATAGGAGCTCTGTGTGATGCCACTAACACACTAGAAGTCCTATGGGTGCTTCTGCAAAGAAAATAGAGGAGCTCTGTGTGATGCCACTAACACACTAGAAGTCCTGTGGGTGCTGCTGAGAAGAAAATATAGGAGCTCTGTGTGATGCCACTAACACACTAGAAGTCCTATGGGTGCTTCTGCAAAGAAAATAGAGGAGCTCTGTGTGATGCCACTAACACACTAGAAGTCCTGTGGGGTGCTGCTGAGAAGAAAATATAGGAGCTCTGTGTGATGCCACTAACACACTAGAAGTCCTATGGGTGCTTCTGCAAAGAAAAAAGAGGAGCTCTGTGTGATGCCACTAACACACTAGAAGTCCTATGGGTGCTTCTGCAAAGAAAATAGAGGAGCTCTGTGTGATGCCACTAACACACTAGAAGTCCTGTGGGTGCTGCTGAGAAGAAAATAGAGGAGCTCTGTGTGATGCCACTAACACACTAGAAGTCCTGTGGGTGCTGCTGAGAAGAAAATAGAGGAGCTCTGTGTGATGCCACTAACACACTAGAAGTCCTATGGGTGCTTCTGCAAAGAAAAAATAGAGGAGCTCTGTGTGATGCCACTAACACACTAGAAGTCCTGTGGGTGCTGCTGAGAAGAAAATATAGGAGCTCTGTGTGATGCCACTAACACACTAGAAGTCCTATGGGTGCTTCTGCAAAGAAAAAAGAGGAGCTCTGTGTGATGCCACTAACACACTAGAAGTCCTATGGGTGCTTCTGCAAAGAAAATAGAGGAGCTCTGTGTGATGCCACTAACACACTAGAAGTCCTGTGGGTGCTGCTGAGAAGAAAATAGAGGAGCTCTGTGTGATGCCACTAACACACTAGAAGTCCTGTGGGTGCTGCTGAGAAGAAAATAGAGGAGCTCTGTGTGATGCCACTAACACACTAGAAGTCCTATGGGTGCTTCTGCAAAGAAAATAGAGGAGCTCTGTGTGATGCCACTAACACACTAGAAGTCCTGTGGGTGCTTCTGCAAAGAAAATAGAGGAGCTCTGTGTGATGCCACTAACACACTAGAAGTCCTATGGGTGCTGCTGAGAAGAAAATAGAGGAGCTCTGTGTGATGCCACTAACACACTAGAAGTCCTATAGGTGCTTCTGGGAACAAAATATATGATCTCTGTGTGATTGGACTAACACACTTCAAGTCCTATAGGTGCTTCTGGGATCAAAATATATGATCTCTGTGTGATGGGACTAACACACTTCAAGTCCTATAGGTGCTTCTGGGAACAAAATATATGATCTCTGTGTGATGGGACTAACACACTTCAAGTCCTATAGGTGCCTCTGGGAAGAAAATATAGGTCTGTGTGATGGGACTAACACACTTCAAGTCCTATAGGTGCTTCTGGGAACAAAATATATGATCTCTGTGTGATTGGACTAACACACTTCAAGTCCTATAGGTGCTTCTGGGAAGAAAATATAGGTCTGTGTGATGGGACTAACACACTTCAAGTCCTATAGGTGCTTCTGGGAACAAAATATATGATCTCTGTGTGATTGGACTAACACACTTCAAGTCCTATAGGTGCTTCTGGGAACAAAATATATGATCTCTGTGTGATGGGACTAACACACTTCAAGTCCTATAGGTGCTTCTGGGAACAAAATATATGATCTCTGTGTGATGGGACTAACA
>CM053026.1:540773281-540836758 GCA_028564925.1 Lithobates sylvaticus
TTCTGAGAGCTGATTGGAGGGAAGGGACACCCTGAGGTTTACAATCACTTTAAGTACCAGTTAAAGTCCTGAAATACCCATTTGTTGAAGATGGCTTCCTGCACATTCATCTGGTCAGAGCCCCTACATCAGCTTCTTTGGTGTGGCCGAGTGTAGGTTCTGTGTGACACAGTTTAAGAACAAAAAGAAATAGGAGTGCCTCTAAAATGTTTTGGATGGATATTGGTTTAAAGTGGTTGTAAAGGCAGAAGGATTTTTATTTTCATGCATTCTATTCATGAGGATAAAAAGGCTTCTGTGTGCAGCAACCAGCCTAATACTTACCTGAGCCCCATCTCCATCCAGCGATGTTGCATGAGAGACTCGGCTGTCCGGGACTCTCCGTCCTCATTGGCTGAGACAGCAGCGAAGCGCCATTGGCTTTCACTGCTGTCAATCAAAGTCAGCGAGCCAATGAGGACAGAGGGGGTGGTCCACGGCTCCATGTCTAAATGAACACAGGGAGCTGCGGCTTGGCTCGGGTATCCCCATAGCAAGTTGCTTGCTGTAGGGGCCAGGAGCGCCGAAGAGGGACCCAAGAAGAGGGGGATCTGGGCTTTTCTGTGCAAAACCACTGCAAAAATATAACATGTTTGTTATTTTTAACAACTTTAGCGCGGACCTGCTTTGCCGGGACTACGTCCATTGACGTTGTCCCGTGCACGAGCTGCCTGCGTGCCCCCTGCCAATGACAGCTGATCACATGATGTCAACACAGCCGATAATTGGCTAATTTTTCTCCTCTTACTGACAGCGCGAGGAGACAAAAAAAAGCCGAACACCGGCGGCAGTGATCGGGACATTAGTCCCGATCACTGCAAGCTGCCGTCAGCCCCTCAGTGCCCACCTGTGCCCCCTACATGTGCCACCTACCAGGCAACAGTGCCGCCTACCAGTGCCACCTGTCAGTGCCCCCACAGTGCCACCTAACAGTGCTGCACATCAGTGCCACCTATTAGTGCCCATCCGTGCCGCCCATCAGTGCCATCTTATCAGTGGCCATCAGTGCCGCCTTATCTGTGCCCATCAGTACCACCTTATATGTCCCCATCAGTGCCACCTTATCTGTGCCTATCAGTGCAGCCTATCGGTGCCCACCAGTTCCGCCTCATCAGCGCATATCAATGAAGCAGAAAAAATACCTGTTTGCAAAATTTTATAACAAACTATTAAACATGATTTATTTTTTTTCAAAATTTTCCATCTTTTATTGTTTAGCAAAAAATAAAAACCCCAGCTGTGATTAAATACCACCAAAAGAAAGCTCTATTTATGGGGAAAAAAATGATAAAAATTTCATTTGGGTACAGTGTTGTATGACCGCACAATTGTCATTCAAAGTGCGTCAGCATCGAAAGCTGAAATTTGGTCTGGGCAGGAGGGGGGTTTAAGTGCCCAGTAAGCAAGTAGTTAAGGTAAACACTATACTGTTTGCTCTCCTCATTGTGTGACTGGGATTAAACATATGGTTCACCATGGTAATCAGGCTTTGAGAGTAATGATCCCTGCAAAATATTAAAAGAGAAGTATTACTATTTTTTTCTTTAGTTTTTTTGTTTGCTTTTAGAATCGTACTTACCTAGGTGGATGCTGCATCTGTCCCCTGGTGCCTCTAGCACTGAGAACCGAGTGATGGAACACCGCCGATCGCTCGGTTCTAACAGCTTCGTGAGCAGAGAGCTGATGACTGCTAGTCAGCTGCTTTCTGCTATACCCCCCACTTTCACTGGAGCGTTGGGCTGTGGTGGGGGCGGGAGCAGCCAGCTCAGGCTCTCAGCGGCTTGTTGAGAGGCTGAGCCAGGTGCCGGTCCAGGGATCTGGGTGGATCCTGACTCTATGGTCATAATGACGCCTGAGCAAACGAGCTTTGGCTGTACTTCTCCTTTAAATAGAAAAGGAAAAAGAGAAAACAAATCTTCTCTAAGCATATCTTTATTGCAAACAGATTACACAACCTACAAGGAAAGGCTCACCTTAGGATATTGCCTGTGTGAAGCAGTGGCACTGATTGGCTGCCCGGATCTCACCTTTGGCCATGGAAAAGAAACTAAAGTGGCAGAGAAACAGCAGCCGGTCAGACATGAAGGAAGTCTTCCCACCATGTATAGACTGCTGAAAAAACCCCACAAAGGTTCTAACACTCCCCCACTAACTAGTATGAAACTGTAGAGTATTCTATGAGGGGGGGAAAGGGGATACATAATGTGAATTCATTTTCCTTCTGAAAATAACTTCAAGAGAAATATTTCTGCTGTGAGCCATCATAAACTGAGGATTGGATTTCACCTAAAGGAAGAGCTCATTTTCATTCAGATGTTTTGGAAGTTCTGTTTTAGTCCCAATAACAAAACCCAGCTATATCTTATTTCTGGCAGAAAAAACATGAATGTGCAAAGAATTGGTTGGATCAATACTCCCCAAACCTGTTTTGTGTATATTTTGGCATGTCGTGCCTTTCTTAAGACATGTGCTGAAAAATGTTGCATTGTTCTAGTGATTAGACTTGGGCATATGCAGCATTTTGTGTTTTCAATTTGACACTTGTTTAATGCTTGTAAGATGGATTATGTGTTTACCACTATTCTTTTATTACTAAAAATGTATCCTGCTTACTAGTGTCTACAAAATTACTTTTAATAACCACAACGATGAAAAGTTAAAATGTTTTGTGTCTGCTGTCTATAGAGGTGCATCTCATGGTACATGATATGTTTTGTAAATGTATCCTTTGGTGAACTTTAGAAGCATTCTCTGGTCTAAGCACTCAACTGCAAATATGCTGGTCTTTATATTAGGGCTTTTTCAGGCAATGGGGTGGTGGTGGTGAGAGGCTATAAAAGTAGACCATTGAGTCGTAGTTTTACCACACCCTGATAAACCTAAACGCTCACCCAAACAAGTACATTCAGCCACTCAGGGCTATACACACAGCAAAAATTAAACCCTCTGTTGCATTCGATGGGTAGTACCACAACAAATGTGACCCATTCAAGAGAATAAGGCCATTCCACAACTGTGTGTACTGGGGAAGATTTACTAAAATTGGTGCACTTGGAATCTGGTGCAGCTGAGCATGGTAGCCAATCAACTTCTAACTTCAGCTTGTTCAATTAATAAAACCTGGAAGCTGATTGGTTTCTATGCAGAGTTGCACCAGATTTTTGCACTCTCCAGTTTAGTAAATAACCCCCACCGTGTGTCAGCATTATTTTAGGTTTGATGAAAAACAATACACCTTGGTTTTCTTTTCAGAGGGGCGGAAAGAGCTGCCACACATCAGAACGACCCTTTAGATTGTTGCGCACATCTGTACAGCGATAAGTTTGGGTACCTACTTTTACCATGTAGCTGACACCTAGAGCCCCTTTGTAGTTTACAATCTGTATACAATCTGTTATTGATCAGTTTTGAGTCTTTCATGGTTTATCTTGGGTGTGGGATCGAGTGAATGAAATAAGTGGTTTAGCCCTAATTATTTATTGGTTGAGCATTCTGTCACTGTTTTCTAAATTTCTTGATAAGAGGACTTTGCATTACATAAACACCATCTTTAAAATATATTACATTTCAGGTTAATAAAATCACACAGCTTTTAGTGTCTTTGTCTGGTCCAGATATCCCTTGAAAAAGTGGATTTTCATTTTAGTAATAGTACTAAAAAAAAAAAAAAAAATCCAGATAGTTGCAGCTATTTTTCTTATTTTTTCTTTGACTTGTTGCAGTTAAAGCTGGCCTTTGATATTAAAGGACATTTATCTGATCCATCCACCATGTCGCTGATCCATCCACCTGTTACCTTTGCTAGCAAAATATGATGGTACCTCTTACATCCTTGTTCTGTTTGGCTTGAAGCTGGCCAGATAGGTAGGCCATCATTTATTGTCAATGAGAACTTTAAAGACTCCTTCATAGTGAAAACACAGGTTCAAAAGACAAAAAGCACAGTTTTAGTGAGGTGAAGTACAGTATCTCACAAAAGTGAGTACACAACTTTTTGTAAATATTATTGTGACGGATCCTGTACTCAAGGTGTCCGCCGTAAATGCTTCCTAAGTCCTGGAACATGAGTCCAATGAATCTGGTTATAGGAACCCCCAAGAATTAGACAGCACTAGTTCTTGAGTTACATCAGGAATAATCTTTATTTGACATGTCACACATATATACAGCCAGATGACTCACACCTAACCTAATTAGCATGAGCTAATTATCTTAATCAACACTGGAGTCCTTCATTCAATTGCAGGGTTAATTAGCACACACAACAATAGGTGAAACACTCCTACAAGCCAGACTATACTCAATTACATAACAGACAGGCTGTCTGGAGTTCATTACATTAGCATCTCTTGCTAATATGCCAAATACACATACAGATTCTATGTGTATTGGGGGGCCAGCATGGACCTGAATCCAAGTAACACCAGCTCTGGGGTCCCAGGCTTGCAGCTCAAAGAGCACTGTTCCCCCAAATGCCAGGGCCCATAATCGCAAGGTAATAGGCTCACATTTAGTCCCCTCCAACAGCCTCTGTCCCGGCTAGGTCTGTCACAATTATATCTTTTCATGTGACAACACTGAAGAAATTACACTTTGCTACAATGTTAAAGCGGACCTCCACCCTAAAGTCATCGGAACCCTCCCCCCCCCCGGTGCCACAATTGGCACCTTTCAGGGGGGAGGGAAGTGCAGATACCTGTATAATCCAGGTATCTGCACCCACTTCCGGAAATAGCTAGCAGCAGATGCCCAGTTGTCTTTGGGAAATAGAAGTATACGTGTGCTGCCACTCCTCCACCTTCAGTTTGAGGATGCCCCACAGATGCTCAATAGGGTTTAGGTCTGGAGACATGCTTGGCCAGTCCATCACCTTTACCCTCAGCTTCTTTAGCAAGGACATGATCAACTTGGAGATGTGTTTGGGGTCGTTATGTTGGAATAATATCCTGCGGCCAAGTCTCCAAAGGGAGAGGATCACGCTCTGCTTCAGTATGTCACAGTACATGTTGGCATTCATAATTCCCTCAATGAATTGTAGCTCCCCAGTGCCGGCAGCACTCATGATGCCCCAGACCTGGACACTCCCACCACCATGATTGACTGTAGGCAAAACACACTTGTGTACTCCTCACCTGGTTGCCGCCACACACGCTTGACACCATCTGAACCAAATAGGTTTATCTTGGTCTCATCAGACCACTGTACATGGTTTCAGTAACCCATGTCCTTAGTCTGCTTGTCTTCAGCAAACTGTGGGCTTTCTTGTGCATCATCTTTAGAAGAGGCTTCTATCTGGGACGACAGCCATGCAGACCCATTTGATGCAGTGTGCAGCGTAAGCGTATGGTCTGAGCACTGACAGACCCCTTCAACCTCTGCAGCAATGCAGGCAGCACTCCGTCTATTTCCCAAAGACAACTTTTGGATATGACGCTGAGCCATGTGCACTCAACTGCTATGATCGACCATGGCAAGGCCTGTTCTGAGTGGTACCTGTCCTGCTAAACCACTGTATGGTCTTGGCCACCATGCCACAGCTCAGTTTCAGGGTCTTGGCAATCTTCTTATAGCCTAGGCCATCTTTCTGTAGAGCAACAATTCTTTTTTTCAGATCCTTGAGAGTTCTTTGCCATGAGGTGCCGTGTTGAACTTCCAGTGACCAGTATGAGAGAGTGAGAGTGATAACACCAAATTTAACACACCTGCTCTCCATTCACACCTGAGACCTTGTAACGCCAACAAGTCACATGACACTGGGGAGGCAAAATGTCTAATTGAGCCCAATTTGGACATTTTCACTTTGGGGTGTACTCACTTCTCTTGCCAGCGGTTTAGACATTAATGGCTGTGAGTTATTTTTAGGGGACAGCAAATTTACAGCGTTATACAAGCTGTACACTCACTACTTTACATTGTAGTAAAGTGTAATTTCTCCAGAGTTGTCACTTGAAAAGATATGATAAAATATTTACAAAAATGGGAGGGGTGCACTCACTTTTGTGAGATACTGTGTATGTGTGTGTATAGATAGATATACATACATGCATACACAGCGAGTAAAATGAGCATTAAACACGTCACCATTTTTCTAGGTAAATATATTTCTAATTTCATATAGAAGAGCCAGCGGTATAAAGCGCACATCTTACGGACTGTAAATAATTTTCCTTGTGCTCTCTTTTTTTATTTTTATTTTAAATTGTGACTAGACTTTAACGATTTAATAAAGTGGCCCATTTTGTATGCATGGCTATCATACACTGCACTGATAAACAAAGCTGCTTAGATGTGCATGAATTCTAAGATTAGTAAGACTTTGTCCAGCCTGAGATCTGGATGACGGTGGGTTGAGGAGATTTCACATCATATAACCGACATGTGGAGATATTTACAGTATGTGAGTCTCTGAATCCTAAGGGGAATCACAGTGTACAGTAGATCATCTGGGTATTTAAAAAAAAAAAAAAAAAAAGCTATGGGTTTTTGCTTATTACAACAGTGAGTAAAGCAATTTTTGGTGTAAGGGTGTCCTTAGATAGGCATATGTCTTATTGAGAATGATAGAAAGTCAGACCTCATCTGGTCCCCTCACTCCTGCCAGTGAAAAAACTAAAAACAAAAGAGATCCTGTTATGTTTAAAGACCAACAATGTGCGCATACCTGTTATAATTTAAATTATGGGCATATACATTGCCTTTTCCTCTAGAGGCTAAGTTCACCTTTAAGAACATATTATATCTTATGCCTGTATTTAGGGGATAACCTGTTCCTAAGCACGTGCTTCCCACCCCCAGATTGCCCCCTCTCCCTGTGACAACATGCAGGGTTACTTTCCCCCACAGCTGCTGTTGCATTTAAAATCAGCCCGGCTGTTTGGAGCTCCACCGCTCTGCAAATAAACTACAGGCATATCACACTTTTAAGTACACAATGGGGTTTATTTTATTTATTTATATTTAAGCTGAAAAGTGCAAAATCAGGCTCACTTCTGCATAAAACCAATGAGCTTCCAGGTTGTATTACCAAAGCTTAATTGAACAAGCTGGGGTTAGAAGCTCATTGGTTTATAAATAAACCCCATTGTGTGCTTAAAAGTGGGGTATGCCTGTATGTGTCCTGCCTGCCACCATGGTAGGCAGACTTGTAGTTTTCACTCAGACACATTCATAGTAATTTGACACTTCCTGTAGTTTTCTAATTGACAATCTGTACAGGGGTACAGAGTAAATGTCTGCAGGAGCCTGAGAATGCACCACTGAACCACTGATGCTTTGTAAGCTTCTATAAATAAAAAAAAAAATGCATTTTTTCCCCCGCAAAAACATGCATTTATTTTATTTTAACCTGTTTGACGACCAGCGATGCACTGGTATATTGCTAGACTTCCAGTAGTTATACAGGGATGATGTCTGCAGCTGTTTTTTAAAACGAATGGTCGGCTCTTTTGTAAAAGCAATCCTACCGGCTAACTAGCTGCTGAAATGCTTCTACAAGCAGCGGGAGGGGACATCCCCCCTGCCTTCTGCAGCTTCATTGGGCTGTCCTGTTCCATCAGGACACCCGATTGACCAGCTGGCACTTCCACTGGCTAATTATAGGGATGAGCAAAGATTTGTCTCTGATATAGGGAACTGGAAGCAATGACCTTATATCACTTCCGGTTTACCCGTGTGTAAACTGCGTCATTTTTAAAAATGCCATTTGATCATACTGACCTTGGTGTGATCAAATTCTTTTCAGGGTATAAAGTGTACCAGCGCAAATGCCGTGTGACATAACAAATTGCAACACCAACCAATTTATTCTCTAGGGCCTCTGCTTTTGAAAAAATATATATGTTTGGGGTTGTAAGAAATTTTCTAGCAAAAAATACTGATTGTAATCAAAAAGTGCCAGAAAAGGCCCAGGGGGTCAAGTGGTTAAAGGTGCATCTAGCCATTGTGTGCCTGGCAGTACAGTGCTTGGGGGGCAACAAGGGGTATCATCTGTCATCATGGCATTATCAGCCAGTAGTAATTTCTCCTTTTTATTGGTACAGGGAATAATTTGGAGAAATGTTGAAATGTGGTACATTCTGTTGTACATAACCCCCCCCCCCCCCCCCCCCTATGAGACAGGTTTGCAAATGATGTTAAAGAAACACCTTGCAGTATGTTTTTTGCTCTAAAGTTTAGGTTTAAAGTTGGGGTTATGTTATGGACCTGTGAAACACAGACAATTTGGTAAACCTTTTCAAAATGTGTACATTTGCAAGATATGTTCACATGAACTCTGATCTTGTGGTTATGTTTTTGTAATACTTGGTTTCTTTTGTTTTATTGCACCACATAAAGACAAGCCATTGAGCGACTTCAGTACAACCAGCCTGTTGGAATTTTGTGCAGTCGCTGACGACAGTTATAGCCGCAAGCAGTGATATATTCTGACAGCTGGGAAGCTCCCCACTCTCAGAATACTGGAGAGATTCCTCCATGAAAACTGAATGTGTTAAAGGTGGAATCCAGGCAGTTTTCTTCCCTTCAACCCATGGTTGAAGGAAAGAAAAATGGTTAATGTATAGCCTGCCTTACAGTGAAGTTTCATGGTAGTTTAGATTCTCATTTGTTGCTTTCTGAAGTAGTTGAAGATAAAATGGGCAGTTGCTTCTTTAAGTCATGAACCTGTGTGATAATTTTTTTTTTTAGATGCAGAATCGGATGGCCGTGCTACTGTGTAACTTGAAACCTGCCAAAATGAGAGGGATCCTTTCTCAAGCCATGGTTATGTGTGCAAGCTCTCCGGAGAAGGTGGAATTACTAGACCCTCCAAGTGGAGCAGTTCCTGGAGATAGAATTACCTTTGAGGGATTCCCAGGTAACATAACTACTGTGGTAATGGGTAGGGAGGGGCAGGATTCATTATTTCTGCTCCTATTTATAAATAACTTTATGGACTTCATTCATGTATGCAGGAGGGAAGTCTCAGGTGTCATGCTTACTATAAAATATAAATATGGACTGTGCCACCACAGGGATTTTTACAAAAATGTTACTGTGGTAATCATTATTTTTCTTTGTAAATGAAATGTCATCATTGAACACATGATAGATAGAATCATAAGCATAAGGTTATACTGCTGCCTTTTGGAGGAAATTGAGCAAAGAAACAGCTCAATCGAGCAAAGAGACATCCTCCATCCAGCAAAGAGACAGGCTCAGCACACCTTTAAGCCCCACTTGGCCCTTACAGCTGTTGGGGCTTCAGCAGTACCTTCCTCTCTTCTCCCTCTTGCATCGCTCCCACAAGGCCCCCACGATCACCAGAGTCCCAGCTCTGTTCTCCACAGCAGGCTGCAAGGTGTGAGCTGGAGCACTAGCATGCGGTGGAGCATGGAGAAGGAAGTTACATCCTCTTCTTCTGCCGGGGGCCTGTGAATGTATGCGATTTGGCTGCCAGGATGCCTGGCGGTCCTAGCAACCAATAATTTTGACAGGTGCAGTCAGCGGGAGGCTGGGAGTCAAGAGCCAGTGCAGCGGGAGTCGGGAATAGTTGCCAGTGTAGGGGAGGAAAGGAACAAAGGCGAGGTGCCAACTTGGTGCCCAGGCGTCTCAAGGGACCATACCCCTCGGGACACCCAGGCCCCCTTTATATGTATGGGCTGTACCCCCCTGATGGCAGCTCTGCTTGGAATGTCTAGGTCTCATCCTAGACACAGGAAGAGTCACACCTGGGCAGCCTGTCGCTACAGGGTACTTGGACATCAGAGGCATCTTGTTTCCCAAACAACATTCTGGTGGTTTGGACAATTTGGTTGTCCCTGAAATGCCAGGGACTCCCAATGGAGGGTCATCTGTTCTAGGTTAAGTTGGAGACCACCATGGCAGTGGTATACATCAACCATAACAAGATGAACCAGAAATTTTGCCCTGCCAAGGGAGGTAGATTGAATCCTGTCCTGGGCACTTCATGTTCTATGTTTCCAGACTTCCTCAGCAGGGTAAGCCTGGGTCTAGGGCAGTGGTCCCTATGTATGGAAGTGTTCAGGACCTGTGTCACAGGTAGGGGATACTGGATGTAGACTTTTCCTTTCTAGATTCCAAAACAAACTAGATAGGCCTGTGTCCAGGTATAGGGATCCTCTAGCTAAAGTGGTGGACATATGAACAAACCATGTTGTACTGTCTTTTTAAATTATAAACTCAAAAATGTGCAGCAACCTTCTTTCAGTGTATATATAACCTAATCTTCTACCATCACTTTGATCAACAATGTGAATCACCATGCTCCATATGCAGCCTTGGCCAATAGATTTGAGAATGACACAAAATATAAATTTTCATAAATTCTGCTGCTTCAGTGTTTTTAGATCTTTTTGTCAGGTGTTACTATGGTATGCTGAAGTGTAACTACAAGCATTTCATAAGTGTCAAATTCTTTTAATGACAATTACACTACGTTTATGCAGAGAGTCCATATTTGCAGTGTTGACTGCTGCAGTTCACGCTGGCATGCTGTCAATCAACTCCAGAGATAAAACAATAATTCTCCCACTCTTCAAGACTCTGGTCCGGCCGCACAAGTTTACTGTCCAGTTCTGGGCACCAGTCCTCAGGAAGGATGTGCTGGAAGGCAACAAATGGATGGAGAAGGGCAAGAAGGACTGGGGACTTTAGTTATGAGGAAAGGTTGCGAGCACTGAACTTATTCTCTCTGGAGAAGAGACACTTGAGAGGGGATATGATTTCAATGTACAAATACCATACTGGTGACCCCCCAATAGGGATAAAACTTTTCTGCAAAGGGAATTTAATAAGACATGTGGCCATTCACTAAAATTAGAAGAAAAGCGGTTTAACCTTAAACTGCGTAGAGGGTTCTTTACTGTAAGGGAGGTAAGGATGTAGAATTCTCTTCCACAGGCAGTTGTTTCAGTGGGGAGCATTGATGATTTAAAAAAAACGATTAGATAAGCACCTGAACAACCACAACATACAGGGATATACAATGTAATACTAACATAAAATCATACACATAGGTTGGACTTGATGGACTTGTCTTTTTTCAACCTCACCTATGTAACTATGTAACTTCTGGGCCACATCCTGACTGATGGCAGCCCATTCTTGCATAATCAATGCTTGGAATTTGTCAGGATTTGTGTTTTTTTTTTTTTTTTTTTTTGACCCGCCTCTTATGGATTGACCACAAGTTCTCAATGGGATTAAGGTCTGGGGAGTTTCCTGGCCATGGACCCAGAATTTCAATCTTTTGTTCCCGAAGCCACTTAGTTATCACTGTTGCCTTATGGCAAGGTGCTCCGTCATGCTGGAGAAGGCATTTTTTATCACCAAATTGTTCTTGGATGGTTGGGAGAAGTTGCTCTTGGAGGATGTTTTTGTATCATTCTTTATTCATGGCTGTGTTCTTAGGCAAAATTGTGAGTGAGCCCACTCCCTTGGCTAAGAAGCTACCCCACACATGAATGGTCTCAGGATGCTTTACTGTTGGCATGACACAGGACTGATAGTAGTGCGCACCTTTTCTTTTCCGGATGCCCCAAACAATTGGAACGGGGATTTATCAGAAAAGATGACTTTACCCCAGTCCTCAGCAGTCCAATGCGTATACCTTTTGCAGAATATCAGTCTGTCCCTGATGTTTTTCCTGGAGAGAAGTTGCTTCTTTGCTGCCCTTCTTGACACCAGACCATCCTCCAAAAGTCTTCTCCTCACTGTGCGTGCAGATGCACTCACACCTGCCTGCTGCCATTCCTGAGCAAGCTCTGCACTGGTGGTTCCCCAATCTCACAGCTGAATCAACTGTAGGAGATGGCCCTGGTGCTTGCTGGACTTTCTTTGGGGCCATGAAACCTTCTTCACTAATGCACTGGAAATGTTTTTTATGAGATTAAGTTCATTTTCATGGCAAAGAGGGAGTTTGCAATTAATTGCAATTCATCTGATCACACTTTATAACATTTTGGAGTATATGCAAATTGCCATCATAAAAACGGAGGCAGCAGACTTTGTGAAAATTTTTATATTTGGGTCATTCTTAAAACTTTGGGCCACGCCTGTACATAAGTGATACATTAAAACAAAGTCCATAAGGGTCATTCTTAAAACTTTGGGCCACGCCTGTACATAAGTGATACATTAAAACAAAGTCCATAAGTATGTGAATAACACAGCACTTCAAAAAGGTGCAAATCTTCCATGGATTCGATTCATCCAGTACTCCTCCACCTGCCCACCAAACTGCTTACCAGATTGCCAGGTCCCACAGTTACAGAGGTCTAATATAGCTTAGTGGTTTTCATACAGATCTTTGCTGAATGGCGGGATCAGACATTCCCCCATTAAAATAACCTTTGCTGGTCTCCAAAGATCAAAAGTACTCAGCGTGGAAGAGACCTCCGTAGTGCAGTAATTCATACACCAGTTTATTAAAGGAGACATTAGTTGTTCCCACAATGCTGGACATCTATTTCTCATACGGTCTATCACCATAGGTGGAAGCATACTTTATTTAGTGTGAGGCAAAAGGCTTACACCCCAGGAAATTCTCCCTGTTACAAATTATTGCAATCTTACAGGCAGGTATAGACCAGCATTTGGCCCAAAGCGCACCATTCATGGTCAGTATTCTGCTTTTGCAATCTGGAAGAATTGCCACTTGTAAAACCTTGTGTTGAGTTTAACTTATTCAGTACATATGTTGCATCTTTGTTTTTTGTGTGTTTTTTTTACTGTATGAATAACTACCGTATTTATCGGTGTATAACACGCACCCCAAGTTTAGGAGGGCATTTTAAGGAAAAAAAGTTTTAGGAGGGAAGTTTAGAGGAAAAAAAAACTTACATTTAAGCGCCATTTGCAGCCTTGCCCAGCGTCATTTGCAGCCTTGCCCAGCGTCATTTGCAGCCTTGCCCAGTGTCATTGTAGCTTGCCCATCGTCATTGCAGCCTTGCCCAGCATCATTTGCAGCTTGCCCAGCGTCATTGTAGCTTGCCCAGTGTCATTGTAGCTTGCCCAGTGTCATTGCAGCCTTGCCCAGCGTCATTTGCAGCCTTGCCCAGCGTCATTTGCAGCCTGCCAGCGTCATTTGCAGCCTTGCCCAGCGTCATTGTAGCTTGCCCAGCGTCATTTGCAGTCTTTTCCACGTTTAAATTTCCCGCCGCCGAAAAAGACCGAAGCGCGGCCGAAAAAGACTGAAGCGCCCCCCCCCCCCCCCCCCCCCGGAAAAGGCCAAGCCGACTGTTCGGCTCCGCTCGTGGTCCCGCCTCCCTGCTGTTTTTCCGGAGCGAGCGCAGGGAGGCGGGACTACGAGCAGAGCAGAACAGTCTGCTCGGTCTCCGGTGCCGCTTCGTTTTTTTTCGCCCGCAATTCGGTCTTTTTCGTCAGCGCTCGCTATTTTTCGGCAGCGCTTGCCATTTTTGTCACTTTTTTTGGGGGGTATCGGCGTATAACACGCACCCATGACTTTCCCCCGATTTTAAGGGGGGAAAAAGTGGGTGTTATATGCCGATAAATACGGTAAATGGAGAATGTCTATAATCTGTGTATTGTCCTCTACTTTTCCAGGAGAGCCTGACAAGGAGCTGAATCCTAAGAAGAAGACATGGGAGCAGATCCAACCAGACCTTCTGACCAATGATGGATGTGTAGCAACTTACAATGGAGTACCATTTGAAGTTAAAGGAAAAGGGGTGGTCAAAGCTCAGACCATGTCTCGAAGTGGTATTAAATAAAGAGTGTTGGATTTTTGTAAAGAGCGCACTCATGGTGTGCTTGTGAACTTTTAAAAACAACTACAATAAAGGCTGACAGATTGTTCATTAAAACTTGTATGTTTTCTTGTCTCACATTCACTTGGAATTTATCACATTACACATCTTTCAAGATCTGACTACTTATTATTGCCTTATGGCCCATTAGCAGTTACTGGATCGGTTACCCTTGATGTACATCCTGGGAACCATGTCTGGACCTTGCATAAACAGGCACTGTCTGAAATGTTTGCTTCAGGCACTGAATCCTGCGTTCAGCTTACCTTGGTACGCGATACTGTGAGTAATTTGGCTGCAAGATGCTATACAGGGCTGTGGTCTATTCCTATAGCACTCAGACACTGAAGACCCCTACGGGGGTATTCCCACCGTGATGGATAAACCCTGAACTAGACCTGCGAAGTGGACAATGGAAGACAGGCTTTCCCTATCCATTACATTCGGTTCCAAGCTCTATATGTCTTGTTGGATTATTGGTATATACTACATATAGCCTACATAGAGACACTGCAGTGCTAAGACACAAGCATTTTTTCAAGGCACAGGTTATTGGGTCATTCTTAACTTGTGTTTTTCTCCCTAGTTATTATCTCCTTCTTTTTTTTTTTTTTTTTAGCTTTATAGTTGTCAGGGCTGGGCTCAGCCATTCCTTCTCAAATCTGGCCGCTCAGCTGTCAGCTAATTGCCAGCTCCTATCTCTCCACAGTGACTCACCTGTTGATGATATCCCGCTCGTCCGTCCTTCCTACTTAAGCTGTCCAGTCCAGATGATCTTTGCCTTCCCCACATCTCTAGAGACGCTCTCCTGTGTTGCTGTTAAAGACTTGCTTGGCTGCCATTCCTTCTGGCTCCAGATCCTGCTTGCTGTTCTATTACGCTCATCTCTGGCTCCCTGATGTTTTGGCTTGTCTGACTATCCGTTCCGGTTCCTGAACTCTGGCTATGTTTGGACTACGTTTACTTTGTTTACGTTTTTTTATTATTATTAAACAAGTGTGATTTAACTGTACGTCTGTCTCAGTCTGATTCATGGTTTCTGACAATAGGTAACTGTGATGGGAGTCACTTTGGGCAGGGGGCCCGTGGAACCCAGAATCCCTTGGGGAGGTTGGGAAACCCTCGTTTCAGCTCCCCATGCACCTCCTATGTCTAAGTCACCCTGTGTCTCTAATAGGGGCACAGGGTGACGAGAAATCCAGTCTGATCTGTACTAATCAGGCTCACTGTACAACCACACTGGAATGTTGTGTGTGTGTGTGTGTGTGTGTGTGTGTGTGTGTGTGTGTGTGTATGTATGTATGTGTATATATATATATATATATATATATATATATATATATATATATATATATTGTCTCATACTGTTGCTGGGTCTTTTGGGGTGTGGCTGTATTCCATTGTTCTATTGTGTCTGCCTTGGGTATTATTGGATGTGTATGTAGATTAGCTGTAAGAGGGGAGGGGGGAAATTCCTCCAACAGCTCTCCCTGCTGATTGGACAGTCTACCCCGCCTGGAATACAAAGGGGGGGGATTGTCCCGAGTATTACCTTTGTTTCAATAAACAGTTCTTGGTCAGCTACCAAAATGAGTACTGCCTAGTTTGTGGTTGCAAGTGGTAGGGAAGATCTGATATCTATATTCAGACTGGAAGGAAGCAGTATACGAAGAAAGCACTCAAGTGGAGTGTGGGACGTTCGTTACAGTAACATTATGTTTACCTATGTAAATTGAGCAGTCTTTTCTTCACCTCATCACTGGACATTCCTCCGTGGCTAGTGATGTAATAGGAGACTCCTAAATATGCACTCCTGGCTGCCATTTTATACCACTGATACAAGCTGAATGCTTTGCTGGCTCACCTGTTGCTTAATACCCCAGAGACACTGCCATTGGAAATTTGTTACCACTTGGGTTATTGCATTTCCTTCATGCCAGATGTGCTGCACCCCCTCCGTCCACATCCATTAGAGCAGTACTCCACAGGGGAAGATTCTACCAGAGAGATATTCAAAATATCCTTGTAAGCTAAAGCAGATTGCAGGCATTGGGTGGTGGAAGCACATGGGACACATAGTGACCATTCTGCCATGGGCCAGTTTGAAGTCATCCATTGTCCTTGCAGATCCAGCCCTGCAGCCAGCTATTACTATTTCATCAGTAGCCCAAACTATGACAAACTTGTCTGGAGAACTCAATAGTGAACTTTCTACAATTACAGACAACCCCCCTGCTTTCTACAAGATTAGAGCTCTTGTCATCGACTCTACTATTCTGTGTAGATGCCATGGAGAATGTGTTTTGTCAAATCTCCAGACCATCCTTACCTTCTGTGCCTATGCACAGAATTGTATGGCTTTAAGCTAAGTCTGTTGATCCTGCTTGGGAAAAATCTATTTTACACATTTCCTTTAAGGGTAAGCTCTTCTTTGGTAACTCCTTGAGAAATATTCGGAGGCGGCTACGGAGAGACTTGATTGACTTGTCAACCTATTCCTTACGCATACCATCTATGTGCCCCCTCCTGGCATCACCCTCTACAACAGGCCTATCTGTTCATGTTACAATCTCTAGGTCCACCGGCCCTGCAAAGAGGTCTCCCACTCACTAAGGTTCCTTTTCATTCCTGTCTATTGACATGCTTTAATTCTGAGATGTTAATTTTTTTCCATTTCACTGTATCTTTCTTTGTAAGAGGTA
Organism: Lithobates sylvaticus; assembly: GCA_028564925.1. NCBI lineage: Eukaryota > Metazoa > Chordata > Amphibia > Anura > Ranidae > Lithobates > Lithobates sylvaticus. The sequence goes on from CM053026.1 coordinate 540,789,789, forward strand.
CTTAATGAGCCTCCCTCTCTATCCTGCCATTGTTTCCTTCTGTTAACCGTCTTTTATATATTTGCTGCAGTACATGAGCAGTCTGTTTACCTGTACCTCTTTGCAATTCCATAGTTACAGAGAGAGTTAATTTCTTATCTTTTTCAGGAAGACTTAGAAGTTCATTAAAAAGGCCCAAAATGGGACTCTTACCTGTTAGGTATGCATTTTTTGTCAGTATCGATAAAAGCGTGTCTCTTTATTATCCATAAAATTATATTAAAAATTCTGCAGTAATTTGACTTAAGTGTGATTGCTATGTTTTCCACAGTAGCTAGGGCTCTGCCTAGTCTCTTCTAGACCTATTAATATATCCCTCATATGAGCGAGTTTTGTGTTTTTGCAAATAGATTTAGAGGGGTTATTTCCCCATCCTATTCCACATCCGGATATTCCGTGCCTTTTGGAATAGTCATAGCAGTCTGTGGTGCTCCATTATTAGGCACCAGGTTGCAGAATATATATTCAGCTTCAAAGGTGTCTCAGAGACTTTGGTCTATTAGGATCCCGAGGTTAGGTCTGTGCCCGTATAGTTACACCTCTCATCATATTGAAAAAATCTTTTGCCCTTTACTAAAATTTTACCTGCAGAGGTACGTTAAGTCTTTACTACTTTTTGGAGCCCTCATAGGACCTTGCCAAAAGTAGCCTTCTCAGACTCATTCACTTTACCCTGTATGGCTAAGTGGTGTCTGGGTTACTCCTGACATCATTATGGCTGATTTCATGTTTTGGAAACTTGTCTGTAGCGGTGACACCTTTCCTAGGTGCCTGCTATTGTAAATTGAGTTATTTTTGTCTCTCAGGACAGTAAAAGAGTTCTAAAAGTTAATTGGATAGGGAAGCTTTGGCATCAGTTTGGCTGGGCTATGTTAGGGTTCTGCCTGATCATGTGTGCCGTGAGGTACACATGACAGGCTCAGAACCAGGCCTGGTTGGACGTTTTTGGGTACCGGCATTCCTCTGAGCCAATCAGTGGGTGCGTTTGGCCCCGCTGAGGAGTCTGGGGAAGGGTACTTAAGATGCTGGAATCACATGTCCGGGGGTTCGTTAGGCCAGAGCTGCCTCTTTCCTGGATCTGGGCCGCGGTAGCCCCGCAAGGTGTCCCGGTCAGGGGAGTGTGTGCCTCCCGCAACATGTTTGGTTTGACAGGCCCCACAGACCCGCTTGGTCTGGGGCAAGGATCCATCTGTTCCAGAGTCTCGGAAAGGGCTGGTCCGAGGCGCAGTAACTGAGGGAGGATTCAAGGCGTCCGGGTGCGCTCTCATCTTGGAGGGGCACCGCAGCTCGTGTAAGCAACCGGGGGAGGAGTCTTCAGAGGAGGGCCAACAACCTGGCATCCTGAGAAGTGCCTGGTTGCTGGGTTGTCAAGGACACTAGAGAATCCACGCTTCCCCAATACGGTCAAGGAGACGGATAACGTTCCAGGTACTGAGGAAAGGTTCCTGTTTGTTTCTGAGTACCACTTTGATTCAAGGTTAGAGACTGTGCAAAGTCTGCTATTCAAGTGCTGACTGCCATAATCTCTGGCTAGAGATTTGTTCAGCTTGGAAGCGCCCAGCTGCGAGTGGCTACTCTCTGGGTTGGCAAATAGAGACTTTTGTATACTTAGCAGTTCAAGGTGCCTGAGTTTTCTTCATCCTTGCCCTCTGTTTCCACATGTGACTGTGTCTGTTGGATGTTACCCCTGCAAATAAAAAACCTTTCAAAAGGCCTTTTTTTGGTGTCAGCGTGCAAAGTCGTTGGATACTAACTCTGGGAACCCCTAGACCTGGAGGAACAAGCCAAGCGAAGGTAACCGGTAAGCCCAAAAGTCAAGGCTGCCCCATCGAGGGTTATGGCCGCTACATGTCTTATGGCACCCCCAGTTACCCCTATCTGAAAACCCTTATTGGATCATGGCAAACTCCTTGAGGTAGCCATTACCTGAATTTTCTTCTGTTTGGGATTCCAAGCAAACTACCTTCACAAGGAAGCTTGGCTCTGTTGTCTGGACCCTGATTTTAGTCACATTCACTTAGCTCAGGACCCTCAGACTCCACAGCTGGGTTTTTAATATGCCTTTTTTTCCCCCGTACAAGGCTTGCAGGCTATCAGAGTGCATGCCTTTTGTACTGAGAGTCCTTTTTGTTCCTGCTTCCTCGAAAAAAAAAAATTGGTGCATCGGTCACTCTGTTTACTGGCTTGGTTACAGTTGCACTGTCCCTGTTTTTAGCTATTCTCCCCTTTAAGCATTTGTTTCTACATTCACACACAGTCTATAAGTGCCTGGGACTTGCCTAGCTCCCCTACCAAGCACCCTTTGCTTTACAGCTGCTCCATGTAACCACTCCCTGAGATCCTCCTGTATGTCTAATTTACTGATCCTCACCATTTAAACATTTTTTAAAACTGTGTAAGACACTCTTTTGAGTGGAGAGAACACATATCTCTTCCCCACACTATCAAATATAACATCATATACCCTAGCCCAGGGTTCCCTGTGTTTTTTTTATCTGGCTTTGTATTTATTCCTGACACCCTAGCTTTGCACTTCTGTTCTCCCCCATTTGCAAGGTTGCTCCTTGTTGGTTATGACGACCTCCTGTATTTCTTTGGAACATTTTTTGTTCTGGTCTGGTCTTACCTGCTGATGTGACGACGAGGCACTGTCGCCGCGCCAAGACTAAGTGCCTCACATGCAAAAATGGCGCCATCACTGTGCATGCGCCCGCCCGGCTGAGTGTGTACAGCTTTCCCAAGCCCAGTAGGCTTTGGGAACAATGCATGCGTTGTCGGTCCACAGCCATACTTTTTATGGGCGGCGCTACCTGTAATGGACATTTACGGGCGGGTGGTTGGCAACACTGAAGCAGCCCCAGGGCAGGTGGAATCTCCCGCTATCCCTGTAGGCCAGTCTGGCCCTGGTTTGAACATATTCCGCTGTTGCTTCTTGCGCACAAGGTTGTATTTTTGCTTACTATTACTTATAGAGTAAAACTGGCTGTTCTCTGCTGCAATGAACCTTTGCTGATTCCTTATCAGGATAAGGTGATGTTGAGGCCCTCTATCTTTTTTCCTATAGCGGTTTCCTTGTTCCACCTGAATCAGGTCATTGTGTTGTTGTGTTTTTTGTCCTAAACCTAAGCATCCGAAGGAGAAAGAACTTCACTGTTTGGATGTTGTTCAAGCTGTTTGGATTTATCTGAAGTCTATGGCTTTGATTCAACAGTCTGCATCCCTGTTTGTTCTACCGGCTTCTTGGCGATTCAGCACAAGCTTTTGTTGTTCAAATTTGTAAGACTGCTACCTGTTTTTTTCTTCACAAGTTTACAAAGTTCATTCAGGTGGGTGGGGATGCCAGCTTTGGGCAAAAGGTCTTGCAGTCAGCTTTGTAGGGGATTTTTTCCTTAATCTGTTTTGGGTGTGTTGTCCTTGTTGCTTTGTTGACCACCCCTTATATTCAGTGCTTTGAGACATTCCGAATAGTCATGAATATAAGGACAACCATGTATGATTACGAAACTGGGATTTTTGGTTTACCTGTTGAATCCTTTTCTTGGGGTACATCGCAGGACACAGGGATCCATTCCCTGTTTTGCCTGCTTAACCTTCCATGCTAAAAAAATGGGGCTTAGCTGAGCCTGGGCGGGGAATCTTGCCTTTTTTTTGGCCGCTGTCCATTCACCAGAAGGTGGCAGCAAAACTCAAGTAGTTATAAATATGACAACACCCTATGTCCTGTTATGTACTCCAAGAAAAAAATGTGAATTACCTGTATGACATCTGGACTGTAGGCAACGCCTTAAAAGTATATGTGGAATGTTAAATTCGCTACATCCCCTGAAGTAGCTTCTGTCCACACAGTGTTTCAGTAAATTCCTTTGTCCAGAACTGTGTGCTTTTCCAAATGGTTGGAATAATTTATTCATGATTGAATTGTTGAAAGATGTTTGTGGTGTTTCTGTTAAATGTTGACGTTACAATGTTACTAAACATGTCTTAAATGCTTGAAAACTTTGTTCTCTGCTTTTTATTGTGATACTATCCTTTACAACAAATATTTTCATGGTCTCACACAATTCTTTTGGGCTCATTAGCAAAATAATCTGTCCGTTTTGCCAGTCTACTTGAGTTTTAAATAGATTTTATATACAGTAAATGGCACCAACTCACTCAAACCTCTGTTGGAAAATGACAATAGAGGAACAAAAGTTTGAATCCGGTTGGCTGCTGTTTGCAATGCAGACAAAGATATGTGAGACACACTGATAAAGGCTGTGTTAACCACTTCCAGACCAGCCTCGTTTTGGATTTTAGGTGTTTACATGTTTAAAACTGTTTTTTTTGCTAGAAAAAAACTTAGAACCCCCAAACATTATATATTGTTTTTTTTCTAACATCCTAGAGAATAAAATGGCGGTCGTTGCAATACTTTTTTTCACACCGTATTTGCGCAGCGGTCTTACAAGCGCACTTTTTTTGGAAAAAAGTCACTTTTTTGAATAAAAAAATAAGACAACCGTAAAATTAGCCCAATTTTTTTTTGGATTGTGAAAGATAATGTTACGCCGAGTAAATTGATACCCAACATGTCACGCTTCAAAATTGCGGCCGCTCGTGGAATGGCGTCAAACTTTTACCCTCAAAAATCTCCATAAGCGACATTTAAAAAATTCTACAGGTTGCATTTTTTGAGTTACAGAGGAGGTCTATGGCTAGAATTATTGCTCTCGCTCTACCGATCGCGGCGATACATCACATGTGTGGTTTGACTACCGTTTTCATATGCGGGCGCTGCTCACGTATGCGTTCGCTTCTGCGCGCGAGCTCGTCGGGACGGGGTGTTTTAAAAAAATTTTTTTTGTTTTTTATTATTTATTTTACTTAATTGTATTATTTTTTACACAGTTTTTAAAAAAAAAAAAAAAAATTGATCACTTTTATTCCTATTACAAGGAATGTAAACATCCCTTGTAATAGAAAAAAGCATGACAGGTCCTCTTAAATATGAGATCTGGGGTCAAAAAGTCCTCAGATCTCATATTTGGACTTCAATGGGAAAAAAAAAAAAAAAAAAATTTAAAAAATGTCATTTAAAAAAATGACATTTGTAAATTTCCCTTTAAGACGTATGGGCGGAAGTGACGTTTTTGACGTCGCTTCCGCCCTCCTATGGTATAGAGATGAGTGGCAGCCATCTTAGCCTCACTCATCTCTATACACAGGCAGGGAACGGACCCGATCGCCTCCGCCGCTGCCGACGGTTCCGGTAAGCGGCGGAAGGCACGGGAGAGCGGCGGGAGGGGGGGGCACCTCTCCCGCCGCCGATAACGGTGATCTCGCGGCGAATCCGCCGCGATGACCACCATTATCGGAAAGGGGACCGCTCACTGTAAAGAGGGATACCTCGGTTGTGGCAGCAGCTGCTGCCGTTACCGAGATATCCCTCTTCAAAAAAATGACGTATATATACAGTGAGCGGTCGTGAAGTGGTTAAAGTGGTTGTAAACCCTGTTACACCACTTTTACCTACAGGTAAGCCTATAATAAGGCTTACCTGTAGGTACCATGAATATCTCCTAAACTTGCACAGTTTAGGAGATATTTACTGTATCCGCATGTGCCGACGTCATCGGCAAATGCGCACTGAAGAAACGGCCGCTCGTGCCGTTTCTTCAATAGCCGTACCATGACCAGCGGCTGCCATGCGCATGCGTGGGAGTGACGTCATTGCGGCTCCGGCCAATCACAGCGCTGGAGCAAGCGAACGCGGAAATAACTCCGGGAGACATGTCGCTAGTCACAGCGCTGTGCGGGGACCACTGCAACAGCTTCTATCTAAGGTAAGTATTTCATAATGAGCTAGAATGCAATGAATACTAGCTCATTATGCCTTTGTCTTGTAGGTTTTATTTTTTGGATTTTTTTTCCTGAGTTTACAACCACTTTAAGAATAAGCTGCAGACTTGTTACTCACTAGCATATACACAAAGCATGCAGATAAAGTCTGCCCTAATAGGAAATATTTGCTTTGCGTGTGTTACTCTATAACAGTGTCTTTTGTTGTAGAAAAGTATAAAAACTCAGCATAGGCTGCAGTTAGGATTAATTAGAGCAACCCTTTTTTTTTTTAAAACGGAACATTTTGTAAAAGTTTACTTTTATTATGTGCTGTATTTAATTTTCACTCCACATCATGTTTTTTTAAGTTTGTGGTGAGCATTACTTGTGGACTGCTATATATGACCATTGTTCCCATCTACACTTACTAAACATGTATTAAAGACAAATGAAGCTTACAATTAAAGTGTTACTAAACCCACAACAGTAAAATCAGTCTATATATGCAGTAAAGCATGCTTGTTATACTCACTGTGGAACCTAAGGGGTTAATCCTCCCCATTGTGTAAAAATGCTGTTTGACCCTGTCTTCTCTGATTCTCCCCTTCTTCCACTGTTCCCAATCCATCTCCTGATAAGACAGAGCCTTTAGAGTCACTCTGCAAATGCTCAGTTTGGTGTGTATTTTTCCTGGGAAGGTGCATGTGATCAGCCCAGGGCCAATCAGCACAGTCCAGACAGAGGGTCGGGGGTCCTGCAGCCTCATAGGACAGTCAGAGTAGAATAAAAACTCCTCCTACAAGCTTTAAACCAGATACTGATAGAAGTCACAAGACGGATAAATACTCCTGATGAGAAAAGGTATTTATCAGTTTATATTTACAAAAATAATTGAATTTCCATGCTCTGTGTACTGTGGGAGACCAGATATAGTGAATGCAGAGTCATGGATTTAGTAACACTAAGTATTAACAACAGAAAGTGATATTAAAGGAATTAAAAAAAAAACATAACATGTTATACTTTCCTGCTCTGTGCAGTGGTTTTGCATAGAGCAGGCCCGATCCTCTTTTTCTCAGGTCCCCTTTCCGGTGCTCTTGGTTCCTCCCTCCTGTCCCCATAGCAAGCAACTTGCTATCAGAGCACCCGACCCGTGTCTATTCACACACAGAGCATGGCTCAGCCTTTCCCCCGCTCTCTCCTAATTAGCTCACTCTCTGTGATTGACAGTAGTGGGAGTCTTCAGTCTCAGCCAATGAAGAGGAAGAGACCCGTTAGAGCCGCTGCTCTTGTGCACATTACTGGATCGAGATGGGGCTCAGGTAAGTATTGGGGGGGCTGCTGCACACACAAGGTTTTTTTACCTTCATGCATAAAGGTAAAAACCCTTAAGCCATTACAAAAACTTTAATTACTGAGCTTGTTTGTTGGCTTGTTGGGCCTGCAAGTGAAGACTTTACCCCCATGTGGTGCATGCTATTTCTGTTTTGTCAGGTTATCATAAATGTTTACATATGTTTACTTGAAAGGAAAGCTATCAACTCTCCTCTATTCTTCGAAGCTTTGGGAACAGAATGATGTGTCTTTATGAACAAGGGAGCGCTACCCTAAATTGGCCGCATCTACTTGTACTGACATGAAAATGTAGGGAAGGGGTGTTGGCGCTTGTTCAGAGTTTGAAGGAATATAAGGGGTAAATTCTTTACAATGGGAGAGAAGTGGATTATAAAGAGTATAGTATCGTGGAAAGAGGCTGGATGATTAAGTCATCAATAATATTAAAATCATTTTAAAATAAGATCACACTGGTTGGAAGGTGTCCAAAAACCAAAATATTTTTCAGTGAGCGTAAATGACGATGTATAAAAAGAGAGCAATATAAATAAATAGCGGTGAATAAATAGAAGGTATGATAAATAAAGAAAGTGCACGTGCGCAAATATATACAACTATTATATGACAATGTTGTAAACAATGGATGCAAATAAAGTAGTGGATCATAAATAGTAAATGATATGCAGGTTTTCTATAATATAAAATTGATATAAAAATATAGAAATATATGTGAAAATCCAGTATTATCTAGTAATATATAAGTATGTGAGTATAAAATTCTATAAATATGTGACATAAAAAGTCCAGTATTTTCCAGTGGTGTTTTAGGCTGATGGGTATCAATGAATGATGGTTGATTATATATGTCCCAAATCTGCAATCAATACACCCCACAGTAACAAATCCACAGTAACAAGTCCATATACTGTGTGCGGAGAGGTGTAGGCAAAAGTCAATAGGTGGATGCAATCTGTATACTCTCAGTGAGATCACACGGTGATTATTATTGGCAGTATGTTGAGAAACGAAAAACAAACAGCTGTGGGGGTCCTCTACTCCCCTCCTTCCGACCGTACCCCTAATGTAAATGCACTAACCAGAGTACCCAACCCCTGCAGGGGTGATGGGCATAAAAGTGATGATCCTCGCGGGTCTCCCTCGTCCGGGTCAGGGGTGTCCTTCTCTGGGGGGTCCGTGCCAGCTGGGTCCTCTTTTCTCTGCCGTCCGATGTGCTCAAATGGAGAGAGTGTGGGGAAGGGATGGATACATAGCGTGACTCCGTATATTTAAATGATACGAAATTTTATTTGGCAAGTTTAAAACAGTCAACCACCAAGTGGTATGACCAGAGATACCAGGGCTAATAAGCCCTATACAAATGACAAAAAACTAAAAATAAAAAAGCCGGCGTGTATACACAGCCTTTCCGGGTATTCGGCGTGCGTGTTCTCTAGAACGAACCTATCGTGCACAGGTAAAAAGATATACCATGCACAATGTTTTACAAGTACAAACTCTGATGCTCTCTTGCCTCTGGTCATTTAGAGACAATCGGGAGTCTAGTGCCTTGTGGAATCCACATCAATTGCCAATCCTGGTTTTCAGAAGCAGTGAAATTGCTCTTTATAGTTCAAAGGCAAATCATTTGTTAATATGTAAATCATAGGTCGGCACAGCCTATTGCATTAGCGTGTGCACCCCAAAGCTCACACATGTGTGTGCATGTGTATATATATATATATTGACAATGTCAGTAGAGCAGCCGGCGGTGTTAGTAGGCTAGTGGATGGTATCAGTAGGTTTTATTTTTATGATTTTATTTTTTTAATTCTTTTTTTTTACTATTTTTTTACGAGGCCAGTTAGGGGGCTTTGGTGAAATATCCCTGTGTGCACACCTATGATGTAAATATGTTTTAGTGTTCTCTGGAGGTTACAGAGACATTTCAAAGACCCATTTCAAGTTTTAACTATTTACCCAGTGATAATTCATTTGTATCAGTGGAAAGTAAAAACTCAAACACCACAGAACCTTGTAATATTGTGAAATTATGCTTAAAGTGGAATTCCAACTTTACTGAGAAATTAATATTACCTCCAGGAAATTTTTTGAATATTTTATTGCAAACCTTGTATGTCTACAACATACACTTTCATTTTATAACATCATTGCAATAGTATACAAACAATAGTTATTTTTGACAATACAATATGTGTTTAGTTGAAAGATCCTCTCATATTGGGTATTCTGCCAGTCAGCTGACCATCTCTTTCCATAAATTCTTGGATTCCCAGAAAACTTTTCAGATTTTCCATCGCTGTTTAATTTCAATTTCTAAGGATTGCATATCCATGCAAACAGCAATTTCTGTACTGACTCCTTCTAAAACTTCTCTGTAGTTCAAAAGGCAGACTCTGAATTCTGTGTTGCAACAGTGGCCTCCCATTGGGCATAGTGAATATGTGTCACAGAATTCAAGTAAATCGATGTGCGGGTATCATCACAATGTAAGTTTACAAACTTTAAAATTGTTCAGACTAATAGTAGGCTAGAAATAATTTAAATACAATGTAGACATTAATATATGGTTTTATATTTTTACTATATATATATATATATATATATATATATATATATATATATATATATATATATGCTTTAATCAAGGAAATATGAAGTACTGAACAAGAGTTATATGGCACTCAACATTTCACCTAGTGTCCATCTGTATTGGCGCAATGAACGAGAGACTTTAGAGGTGAGTGTTCCAGGTGACAATCAAAATTAAAGCCTGAAAAAGTAGCGCTAGAGAACATCTAAATGTACATAATTGAAAAATGACTAGCAATCATAAAAAACGAAAGTGCATCCATCCACGTGATAAGTGAAAGTGATACAAAAAATGGTGTAAAGTGAAATATATAGAAATATATAAAATTATATATATAAATCGTGAAAATTGTGCAAAATAATGTTCCAGCAAAGGGTAAGAAAAAATAATCCAAATATTGAATAAAAGGAAAAAAGTGAACAGTCCTTTTGATGTGACCGTGAATCTTCTCAACTCAATATGTAAACAATCTTCTTGCCATCCACCACATCAGTGCTCAATGTGCCACTCCCATAGGAGACTCACTCACCAGAATTTTTGCCCACACTTTCGTGTCGGGCAAATCAGCATGAAAACGTCTCAAAACAGCCAGTGGGTAGTCTTCCAGTATACTTTGCTCAGTGTTAATAATAGCTCCACATGTAAAAATAAAAGGTGCTCCAATAGTGTGATAACGTAAAAGAAATTTAATAGCACACTGATATACAAGCTTCAATCAATTCACTCACATTTTGAATAGATATTAAAAGCAAGGAATAGTTTCAACCACAGCAGGAATCACTCCAATCACTATAACTTGGCAAATCCACTTCACTGCACAAATATACAAAGTGGTCACGGCGGACCCGAGGTGTGTGCGATATTGTATTCAAGATCTCACCATCTCCCCTCCATCAAGTGTCCACACAGTAAGGAAAACAACCAGCACCGCAGCTCTGTTTGAAATAAAGTTCAGTTTCACTCTTACTGAACGTCGCTTAGGCCACGCCCCGACATGTTTCGTCACACATAGGACTTAATCATGGGGTTGGCCAAGCGATGTGTCACTCCTGTATATATATCCCTCCCCTTCCTCCCATTGGTGGGATGCTGATTGGGCTATTGGAACTAGCGTGAATAATACATGTCAGCACGGCATTCCATGCTGCATTATTCCCATAGCCGTTCATGTGGCCAATCCCCATACAGAGCATGAGTTCCGCCTACCTAACAAGCACACTGATAGGCTGCATGTGCGTCCACTACAATCACCACGTGAGAAGCCTGTATTGCAACATGCCCCATAGCCGTACATGCGGCCAATCATCACACAGAGCGTCAGAGCCGCTCCGCCTCCCTGACGCGCATGCGCACGAGTTGCCCCACTCGTACGCGTAATCACCGCTCTGCATCACTGATGCGCATGCGCACGAGCTGCCCCACTCGTACGCGTGCGCACAATGCCTGAGCGCCATTGGTTAGTCAGACGGCCTATCACTGACGGGGCCGTTCCGATCACGTGACTAAAGTGCAAAGGAGTGCTAAGCGCTGTATCTAGTTCAGTACAGAAGCCTGCCCCAGACACCCCGTCGCACGTAAAGTCCGTAACAACGGCATCTACGATCCCCATCACTGTATGGACTTAAAAAACACACACACACCTCGCGTCCCCGTTTACATGGGGAGGGTACGTAATCTGTGTTAATAAGGTGACCATAAACCATAAACTAATAAAAGAACATTTTGCTAAAAACCAGGTGAGTCATAGTCAGCTTGTTAAAAACAAAATAAAAAGTATTGAGCTAATTAGTAGCAAAATACATATTCCAATTTATATTTAGTCCCCTTATAGGAAAAATATATAGCACTATATATAAGAATAAAAGTAAACATAAAAATGAGATAAAATAACCTAGAGTGGCTGGTATTCCCTCAAATGTGCATTACTATTATGAATCTCGCGATACATTTAAAGGAAAATAAACAGTACAATAATGTTAGTGATAGTCAATTATCGAGTGTCTGTAGAGTAGATGCCGTTGTTACGGACTTTACGTGCGACGGGGTGTCTGGGGCAGGCTTCTGTACTGAACTAGATACAGCGCTTAGCACTCCTTTGCACTTTAGTCACTTGATCGGAACGGCCCCGTCAGTGATAGGCCGTCTGACTAACCAATGGCGCTCAGGCATTGTGCGCACGCGTACGAGTGGGGCAGCTCGTGCGCATGCGCATCAGTGATGCAGAGCGGTGATTATGCGTACGAGTGGGGCAACTCGTGCACATGCGCGTCAGGGAGGCGGAGCGGCTCTGACGCTCTGTGTGATGATTGGCCGCATGTACGGCTATGGGGCATGTTGCAATACAGGCTTCTCACGTGGTGATTGTAGTGGACGCACATGCAGCCTATCAGTGTGCTTGTTAGGTAGGCGGAACTCATGCTCTGTATGGGGATTGGCCGCATGAACGGCTATGGGAATAATGCAGCATGGAATGCCGTGCTGACATGTATTACTCACGCTAGTTCCAATAGCCCAATCAGGGAGGGGAGGGATATATATATACAGGAGTGACACATCGCTTGGCCAACCCCATGATTAAGTCCTATGTGTGACGAAACATGTCGGGGCATGGCCTAAGCGACGTTCAGTAAGAGTGAAACTGAACTTTATTTCAAACAGAGCTGCGGTGCTGGTTGTTTTCCTTACTGTGTGGACACTTGATGGAGGGGAGATGGTGAGATCTTGAATACAATATCGCACACACCTCGGGTCCGCCGTGACCACTTTGTATATTTGTGCTGTGAAGTGGATTTGCCAAGTTATAGTGATTGGAGTGATTCCTGCTGTGGTTGAAACTATTCCTTGCTTTTAATATCTGTTCAAAATGTGAGTGAATTGATTGAAGCTTGTATATCAGTGTGCTATTAAATTTCTTTTATGTTATCACACTATTGGAGCACCTTTTATTTTTACATGTGGAGCTATTATTAACACTGAGCAAAGTATACAGGAAGACTACCTACTGGCTGTTTTGAGACGTTTTCATGCTGATTTGCCCGACACGAAAGTGTGGGCAAAAATTCTGGTGAGTGAGTCTCCTATGGGAGTGGCACATTGAGCACTAATGTGGTGGATGGCAAGAAGATTGTTTACATATTGAGTTGAGAAGATTCACGGTCACATCAAAAGGACTGTTCACTTTTTTCCTTTTATTCAATATTTGGATTATTTTTTCTTACCCTTTGCTGGAACATTATTTTGCACAATTTTCACGATTTATATATATAATTTTATATATTTCTATATATTTCACTTTACACCATTTTTTGTATCACTTTCACTTATCACGTGGATGGATGCACTTTAGTTTTTTATGATTGCTAGTCATTTTTCAATTATGTACATTTAGATGTTCTCTAGCGCTACTTTTTGAGGCTTTAATTTTGATTATCACCTGGAATACTCACCTCTATACATATCTCTTTAACCGCTTCCCGACCGGCCACTGCATATATACGTCAGCAGAATGGCACGGGCAGGCAGAATCACGTACCTGTACGTGATCGTGCATGTGCCTGCCCGTGGGTCGCGCGCGCGCCGCTAGCGGCGCGCTCGCGACCCGGTCGGGAGCTCCGTGACCCCGGCCGCGGGACCAGCGGACCCGATCGCCGCTGGTATCCCGCGATCGGGTTACGGAGCTGAAGAACGGGGAGAGGTCTATGTAAACAAACCTCTCCCCGCGCTTCCTACACTGACTGTCAGTGATCGGCGGTTCCCTGTCATCGGGAACGCCGATCAATGACGTCAGACGTACAGCCACGCCCCCCTACTGTAAAAAAAACACAACACGTCACACTGACTCCTCCCCACCCCTAGTGGTTAACCCCCTAACTACAACTGTCATTTACATAGGAATCAGTGCTATTTAAATAGCAGTGATTGCTGTATAAATGACAAATGTCCCAAAAATGTCCGATGTGTCCGCCAAAATGTCGCAGTCACAATAAAAATCGCTGATCGCCGCCATTACTAATAAAAAAAAAAATATTAATAAAAATGCTATAAAACTATCCCCTATTTTGTAAACGCTATAACTTTTGCGCAAACTAATCAATAATCGCTAATTGCGATTTTTTTTACCAAAAATATGTAGAAGAATACGTATCGGCCTAAACTGAGGAAAAAAAAATGTTTTTTTATATATTTTTTGGGGATATTTATTATAGCAAAAAGTAAAAAATATTGCATTTTTTTTCAAAATTGTCGCTCTATTTTGGTTTATAGCGCAAAAAATAAAAACCGCAGGGGCGATCAAATACCACCAAAAGAAAGCTCTATTTGTGGGAAAAAAAGGACGCCAATTTTGTTTTGGAGCCACGTCGCATGACCGCGCAATTGTTAGTTAAAGCGACGCAGTGCCGAATTGCAAAAAGGGGCCTGGTCCTTTGGCTGCCAATTGGTCCGGGGCTGAAGTGGTTAAGTGGCTGCTTTTAGTGTTTATTTCACCTTTCTCTGTTTTCCATGGCGCAGCGGTTGGAATCTGGATTGTGGCGGGTTTATCCTGATTCCTTGTTTTACATAGAACGAGAGACTTTGCCATAGAAATATACTGCACAAATACTGTAGCTGCTGTCCTCACCTGGGTTGATATTTTGCTGGTGTTTGGGTCCCCACTGCTGCCATCTTGGATGTGGGAAGCCGGTTGTGACTTCCTGGTATTTCACAGCTTGTTTCCCGCTGTGCATATGTGAGTAGTGTTTCGCTTTCCAATTGGACCTGCATCCTCCTGGGACCTGTGACGTGTCCAGGGAGGTTGCCGGGGGGGGGGGGATTTCTGCTCACATCATCTACCTGTCAGAAATAGGTACCCACTCCAAAAAAGAAAATGGCAATTTATAGCTTTCCTGAGGCCAGGTCTAAAGAACATTTCATATATCTGTTTTGGAACACTGTCAACTATCAAAACTAGGTCTACTGCATGTTTCAAGGGAGCATGTGTAACTAAATTAAAGAAGCTTTGATTTTCTCACAATGACTTCACCATACAGTACTGTACTCAATACTGAGACAAAGATATTTATCCTTGATCAATGTGTATCACTTGTCATAAACCTATGTGTATCCATGTGATGTCCTATATTTAGTATGTAAACAAATTTGTATTCAACAGGTTTTAGTGTACTGCATTTACTTGATTGTTTTCCCTGTTCTTATCTTCAGACAAAATCAGTGGTTCAGGTTAGCGCATCCTTTAGGCTGGGTTCACACATGTCTGGCTGTGGTTTGCAGTCCGGAGTCCGATGTGTTTCTGTTCACCGGTTCAGGTGCGATTCAGGTGCAAATTTTTGCCTGAATTCGCACCTGAACCGGACCCAAAAATGCACAGGCTCCTTTTCAATACCACACTGCGGCCACCCCAGACATGTGTGAACTTTCCATTGAGAGCTAGTCACATTCACATGTTATGCAAATTGGATGCGGTAAAAAAAAACATATCCAATTTGCATATATGTGAATCCAGCCTTAAGCCTTGTACACACGGTACAATTGCTGGCCAACTGATCGTCTGATTTTTGTCTTAAAGCGGAGTTCCACCCTAAAGTGGAACTTCCGCTTATCGGATTCCTCCCCCCCTCCAGTGCCATAATTGGCACCTTTCATGGGTGAGGGGGTGCAGATACCTGTATAATACAGGTATCTGCACCCACTTCCGGGGACTAGCATCCCCGCCCATATCCGAGGATATCCGAGGATGCCCCCTTGTGTCTTGGGAAACACAGTTCCCAGGACACAGCGGGGACCAATAGAGAAGCGCAGCGCAACTCCCGCATGCGCAGTAGGGAACCGGGCAGTGAAGACGTTGCGTCTTCACTTCCTGATTCCCTGACAGAGGATGGCGGCAGGGCAGCTGAGAGACGAGCGGTTTCATTCTGCCGACACCGCTGGAACCTGGAACAGGTAAGTGTCCATTTATTAAAAGTCAGCAGCTGCAGTATTTGTAGCTGCTGACTTTTAATATTTTTGGTGCGGGTGCAGCTCCGCTTTAAGGGCGTGTGCCAGGATCTTGTCTTGTATACTAATGGTACACAATTGTCGTGCAGTAAACACGAACATAGTGACGTACTACAAGGAATTTCAGCTCTTGAGCGCCACCCTTTGGGCCCCTTCTGCTAATTTCGTGTTTGGTGAGCATTGATTCCGAGCATGCGTATTTGTACTTTTGTATGACGGATTTGTGTACTGACCATATGAAAATCTGACAACAGACCATTGTCCGCTGAAAATTTACTTGTCTGCCATCCAACATTTGTTGGCTGAAAATTGGACAACAATTGTCAAAAGGAGCGTACTAACGGTCAGATTTTAGGACAACAGTCTGTCAACAGACAATCCCTTGCCAACAATCATACCGTGTGTACAAAGCTTTAGTCAACTAGTTCCCAAAGTGTGGCATATGTAAGCTCAAAGTTCATAAAAATAGCCCTGCTAGCAAAGTATGATACCATAGATCCGCTTTAACCTGAATCTGCTTGAATCTGCTTCCTTTCTGTTTACATCACGTGATCAGCTGTCATTGGCTGGCAGCTGATCACATAGTAAGGGGCCAGGAGTCTCATTGACTAGCTGGTCACAGAGCGTGCCGCAGGGGGCATGCAGGCAGCTCATGCATGGGAGGACATACATGGATGCCCTCCAGGCAATTTAGGCCCACGCTGTACATGTCTTTCGGCTATTGTTAAAGGCTAGGATGTTAAAGGCTAAATTCATCTTTTCAGAAAATAGCCTATGCAATCAAGGAGCGCCAGTAGATATCAAAAATCTGTGCAGCTTTGTAAAATGATTATTAATTTTATTGTTTTATCTGTAGGCCATTTGGGTCACTTCAGAAGCTGGGCTAAATGAAACTGCTAGTTAGCAACCCCCACATCCTGACATAAAAATGGTTGGTTGCTCACTCCCAGCATTGCAGGCATGAAAACCAGCATTTTACAAATAGTAGCAACAGGGTTAGATGTGGGGGTTGCCAACTAGAAATTTTTTAGCCAAGCTTCTGACCCAAATGGCCTACAAGTAAAAAAACAATTTTTTCCGACCCCGCTTCCTGCACATTTCAGATACTCACCCATCCAGTGGATCCAGCATTGCCCCGCTGAGATCCTCTCACGCCCGGTCACAGCTCTGTCCCGTCACAGTGTTCTCTCTGATGTCATCGAGAGGCCGTTGGCTCTTCCGCAATCAATGAGTGACATGCTAATAGGCCTGACCCTCCTGCTTTCCTTAAATGAAAGGCTAAGCCTCCTGGTGTGTGTGACATGCATATCCCGGGAAGCACAGTGGGCAGGATGCCTAAGGCGAATAACGCGCATGGGGAGGCAAGGCCAGACTTTTTTTTTTTTTTAATAAGGGAAACAAAACAAAAAAAAGGCCAATACTTCTGCAGGATGGGAGGAGGGGTGGAATGTAAGAAATGTGAGAAAAAGGGTAAAGATCCGCTGTAAAGTGGTTGTAAAGACTCAAGTTTTGTTTACCCTCATGCATTCTATAGCAAGCTGTTTGCTATGGGGGCACTCAGCAGGAGGGAGGGGCCAGGAGCCCGGGAGGGGGACCCAAGAAGAGGAGGATTGGGGCTGCTTTGTGCAAATCCAATGCACAGAGTAGGTAAAAGGCAAAAAGGAGGTTACCCCAGCTCCACTGCTGATAAATAAGTTCATAGGCTGGAGTCCGGTGCTCAAGCCAGGGCATTCAACTCACATAGATAAATGCTCACAAAACAGAAGGGCTGGCGACTTGGCGTGCTCTTGAATAAAAGTACTTTATCGCTGCAGGGTTCAGAGCTATGCAGCATATACTCTGTAGCTTGCAGCAATAAAGTACTTTTATTCAAGAGTACGCCGAGTCGACCGAGCAGGTAACTATGACTTGTTTGTTATTAAAAAACAAACAAAAAAAAACAGCCTTTAATATCACTTTATTGATGTCGGGGCCTCGGTCCTCGGCTGTTGATTGGATAGATTGATAGCAGCGCAGCCATTGGCTCCCACTTATGTCAATCAAATCCAGTGACGCGGCCGCTGGGGGATGGGGCCGAGTCCTGCATTCGGTGTCTATGGACACCAAATGCTGGACTCGGGACCTTGCCCGCAAGGTAACCTAATGCGAGGGGGTTATCTAATGCGAGGAGGAGCCGAGAGAGCCGCCGAGGGACCCCAGAAGAGCAGGTTCGGGGGCCACTCTATGCAAAACGAGCTGCACAGTGGAGGTAAGTATGACATGTTTGTTATTTTTTTCTTTCTTTAAAGGAACCTTTAGTATCACTTTAAGTTTTTTTTTTCTTTAAGTAGTAGAAAGGAGCATGTGTCCTGCCAGCATGCAGCAGTGTGGAACACTTGCATAGTAGGGAAACAGTGATCTCTTTGCAGAGCTCCAAAAATCCCACTACTGAGTAACTGCTAGGTCTCTCCAACCAGCGGGGAACATGACCTTGCTTGATTGAAGAGTTTTAGGTCTGACTCAATAGGAGGAGTTCCAGGCCTCTACAATAAGACCACTGTGTCCACATAAAAAGCGATGGCCCTACACTACAGCTGCTGGCAGAGGACACTGTATGCTTTTCTACTGTATTTAGCTCATTTAAACTGACCATTAGCTTGGGCTTTAGTTCTAGAACATTGTGACAGTGTAGTCTGTAGACAATATTGGAACAATGGTACAAAGGTTTGAAGTACAGTGGGAAAATATAGTACAGTTTAATGCAGTGCATGTAAAATTTTGCCTGTTTGTTAGACATATCTTTTTAGATGGCATGCCCATATGCCTTTTTATGTACAATAAATATAAGCGTCAAACTGTTTTTCAAGTCTATAATGTAAACCCTTGTGGTTATTCCAAATCCAAACTCCTTGTGTGAAATAAAACTTAAAATTAAAAGAAAATTGTTTGCTTTCTAAAATGTTGCGACACATTTATTTGCTAGATACACTCGGATATATATTTCACAGGAAGTATATTTACATCCTTGGGGTAGTCATCAATTTTCATTAGTTGTCTTCCGAAAAAGGCCCAACTGGATAAGGGTAAGAGATAATGGTATTCCACTCTATATTGATATGTCCATCCTTGAAATGTATCATAAGCTGGTCAATGCTTGTTAAACTGCACAGTCTGGTAGCTGTTTTGCCTCACAAAATGTAAGATTTGATTGGCAAATACGGCTTGTTCCTCATGCAGGGTTTTGTCGGTTGGGTCTCTAAAAAGGTATCGGCCATGTACATTCTCCAGGAGAGTTGACATCGTGGAAGGAGCAGACCGGAGGAATTCGTCTTCTGTCATTCGCACCTCTTCTAAAACATCTCCATGAGTGAAAACCACCGCTGTGAAATGTTTCCATTCTGGGCCCAGAAGATTCTGCACAAAATGTATATATTAAAAAATGCTCTTTTTTATATATAAATAACAATGAATGCTCAACGAAACACAAGTCTTGCTTGAGGGGACTTTTACCTCTTACCTGAAAATATGTTTAAAAGAGAATTATGTATTTTTTTTGTTTTTTTTATATATTCATACCTACCTAGGTGGATGCAGCATCTGACCGATGCTACAGCTGTCCCCCGGCGTCTCTGCACTGAGAACTGAGCCACCGAACATTGCCGATGGCTCAGTTCTCACTCCTCTCCGAGCGGAGAGATGCTGCCTGTCAGTCAGCATCTCTCCTGCTCTGATCCTCCACACTCATTAGAGCACTAAGCTGTGGAGGGGTGGGGAACGGCCATCTCAGCGGCTCACTAAGACTGCCATCAGTGAAGTCAGCTGGTGGATCCAGACTTTGGGATGATGCGGTGCCTTGACTGATATAAAAAGCTCAGGCTGGAACTTTTTTTTTTAAGTTTTGGACAGAGTGGGGAGGGATTAGAATGCTTGTCAGGTTTTTTTGCTGTCTATGCCGCCCTCTCTATTTGTCCTGTTTACCATTATCATTGAAAGTGAAAGTAAAAGAAAATCCCAAATTTTGGGTTGTCCCCAGAAAAGTAATAGAGGGGAAATCATCTAGTGGGGAAACTAATTCTGGTGACCTGGGGGTCCTCAATGAATTCCCTTAATTTGCAGGGATTTTCTCTCACTTTCTGTTTCACTGTGGGACAGGAAGTGAAGGTAAATCTCCACAATGGAACACAGATGGCGAAAAAAATAAATTCTGACAGGAGGGTATAACCCTCCCTTACTCTATCCAAAATATAAAAAAAAAATGTTTTGACTATAGTTCTACTTTAAAGCAGAACTCTAGGCAAGCAGCTAAATACACTGTTGAATACATGCAAGTTTAACATGAGTTAACACACAGGAGCATTTCACGTTATGTACAACCAGACTTCCTAGGTTGCTGACTACACTTTTCTCTGCTGCAGTTAAAGTAGAACTATAGGCACAACTTTTTTTTCATGTTGAGTAGAGTAAGGAAAGGTTACAACTCCTGTGAGATTTTTTTTTCACCATCTGTGTCCATTTGGGGAGAATTCCCTGCACTTCCTGTCCCATAGCCAAACAGGAAGTGAGAGGAAATCCCTGCAAATTAAGGGATTCCTTGGGGATCCCCTTGTCAACAGAACTAGTGACTCCTATGGAAGATTTCCTCTTGCCGCGTACACACGTGCAGACTTTTGCCGGCGAACCTAGTCCAGAGGACAATCCGCCGGACTTTCCAGCTGGGTCCGCCGGACTTTCCGAGCGTGTGGACTTGCCCACACACGCGCGGACTTGCCCACACACGCGCGGACTTGCCCACACACACACGGACTTCTCCGGCGGACAATCCGCCGGCCAAAGTCCGCGGGACTTTTGAAAATGAACGGACTTGCCCACACACGGAGCAGTCCGTTCATTTCGAACGTAACTTCAGGTACGTAGCTAGCGTAGGCAGTAAATGCAGGCGCGCTAGCTCCGTCACCTGGCATGGATTTAAAGGGAATCCCCACGCCGAAAAACGGCGTGGGGGTCCCCCCCAAATCCATCTCAGACCCTTATCCGAGCACGCAGCCCGGCCGGCCAGGAAAGGGGTGGGGACGAGCGAGCGTCCCCCCCTCCTGAGCCGTACCAGGCCGCGTGCCCTCAACATGGGGGGTGCCCTGGGGAAAGTGGGGCCGTGCGGCCCCCCCCCCCAAAGCACCTTGTCCCCACGATGTACCCCTACCCATTCACCTAAGGTGTAAAATGTAAAGTACAAAAACACACACACTTTTGAAAAAATATTTTATTGCACTGCTCCGGGGGTCTTCTTCCGTCTTGGGGGTCTTCTCGCCGGACTCCTCCGCCATTTACCAAGCTCTTTTACCGAGCGGAGAAGTCCGGCTACCTTCTTCGTCGTCGCCGCCGTCGTCTGGGGGTCTCGATCCGCCTTCGGGGGTCTTCCGGGGGTCTCTTCTGTTCTTGCGGCGGTCGTCGTCTTCCGCGCCGCCGGCGCCTTCTTCCGCCTTCTTCTTCTTGTTCTTCTTCTTCTTCCGATGTTGACCCGTCGCTGTCTCTGCCCGGAATGCCAGAGCCGCGCTGTGCTGGGACTTATATAGGGACATGGGGCCAGGGTCACATGCTCATGTCACATGGTGACCCCGCCCCCTTGTGATGTCACAGTCCCAGCATCCTCCGGGACTGTGACATCACAGGGGGCGGGGTCACCATGTGACATGAGCATGTGACCCTGTCCCCATGTCCCTATATAAGTCTCAGCACAGCGCGGCTCTGGCATTCCGGGCAGAGACAGCGACGGGTCAACATCGGAAGAAGAAGAGACCTCCGGAAGACCCCCGAAGGCGGATCGAGACCCCCAGACGACGGCGGCGACGACGAAGAAGGTAGCCGGACTTCTCCGCTCGGTAAAAGAGCTTGGTAAATGGCGGAGGAGTCCGGCGAGAAGACCCCCAAGACGGAAGAAGACCCCCGGAGCAGTGCAATAAAATATCTTTTCAAAAGTGTGTGTGTTTTTTGTACTTTACATTTTACACCTTAGGTGAATGGGTAGGGGTACATCGTACCCCATACTCATTCACATAGGGTGGGGGGCCGGTATTTGGGGGCCCCCTTATAAAAGGGGGCTCCCAGATTCCGATAAGCCCCCGCCCGCAGACCCCGGCAACCAACGGCCAGGGTTGTCGGGAAGAGGCCCTTGTCCTCATCAACATGGGGACAAGGTGCTTTGGGGTGGGGGGGCCGCACGGCCCCCCTTTCCCCAGGGCACCCCCCATGTTGAGGGCACGCGGCCTGGTACGGCTCAGGAGGGGGGGCGCTCGTTCGTCCCCACCCCTTTCCTGGCCTGCCAGGCTGCGTGCTCGGATAAGGGTCTGACATGGATTTGGGGGGAACCCCCACGCCGTTTTTCGGCGTGGGGAGTCCCTTTAAATCCATGCCAGCTTACGGAGCTAGCGCGGCGGAATTTACTGCCTACGCTAGCTACGTAGCTTGAAGTCACGTGCTAAATGAACGGACTTGCCGATGAGCGTCAAGTCCGTTCATTTTCAAAAGTCCCGCGGACTAGCCTACTAACGGCGGGATTGTCCGCCGGACTGCCAAGTCCAGCGGATAATTTTAAAACCAAACTTAAAACTTTGGTCCGACGGACTTTGGCGCCAAAAAGTCCGCCGACGCCCACACACGAGGGGATTGTCCGCTGGACTTGAGTCCAGAGGATAATCCCGCGGGATTGTCCCTTCGTGTGTACGCGGCATCTCTATTACTTTTCTGGCGGCAACCCACAATGTGAAATTTTCTTCTATTTTTACTTTCAATATTAATGGTAAACAGGACAAATAGAGAAGGTGAGTCCCCTTAACTTGGAAGAAGCAGCAGAATGTAAGGAGGTCATTACCCTGGTATCTCCACCTGTAAGAAAGCTTCTGGGGCGTGGCCGAGAGCGGCATGTGAGAAGACGTGTATCACGGAGCTCCCGCTCAGATCCTGCAACGATCCTCTTCCCAGCCAGAAACTTCGCCCTGCACGGGGCACAGCTAAATCCGGGGACACCTCCAGCTCCCCCCGGACCTCACACCCGCCGAATTCACGGGTATGCAGACCCGCAAGGCCGCGGAGACCGGGCCGCCGGATTTTCAACATGGCGCCGCCGCGCCATCTTCACAGCGCACACGCGGCTGGGAGAAGCCCAAGGAACAGGGTAAGCCTCCTAAAACCCCCAAAGGTGCTACCAAAGAGCCCCCCAGGGACATGCTGTACTTTACCCAGAAGCTGACAGCCCCAGTAGCCCAGGATAAGGGGGAAGATATGACGGCCACCCCTGCAGGGTTCCATACGCAACAGGAGGATGAGGCACACTCACTAGGCCCAACACCCTCTCCCAGCCAGAGTCTCCCAGAAGCAGAGGAGGAGGACGAGGAGATAGCACAGCCGTCACTAGCTGACATACTGAGGGCAGTGCAAAAGTGCACAGCCTCGGTGCACATATTGCAAGATAAATTTGGAGGACTAAAGGAGGAGCTGGGGTTTATCAGACATGATTTACAGAAGACAAGGGAGCGCACCACTGCTGCTGAAGGCCGCATCAGTGCGATAGAAGACAGGCTGACACCCCTAATGAGAGAGGCCCAAATCACAGCCAGGATTACTAAAGCAAACGAAATTAAAACAGACGAAATTGAAAACCGTTTGAGGAGAAACAACATCCGTATAGTGGGGCTCCCCGAGAAGTCAGAGGGCCGGGACCCCACAGACTTTGTTGAGCAATGGCTGATACAAGCATTTGGCAAGGAGGTATTTACCCCGCTATATTCGGTGGAACGCGCACACAGGGTGCCGTCCCGGCCCCTTCCACCAGGCCACCCACCACGCACCATGATAGCCAGGATTTTTAACTACAAAGATAAAGAGATCATCCTGCGCCAGGCAAGAGAGCAACGTAATATACAGTATAATGGAGCCCGGATCTCATTCTATCCTGATTACTCAGCTGAAGTACAAAAACGGAGGGCCAGATTTGCTGATGTCAAGAAAAGGCTTCAGAGGCTGGGGGCCAAATACGCTATGCTGTACCCGGCAAAACTCCGGATCACGGCGGGGGGCCAGGCCCACTTTTTTGAAGGAGCCGCAGAGGCCTCTGCGTGGCTGGACGCCAACGAGCACTCTGTTAGACAGATGGGCAGGGACGCAGCACCCGGGGACTGACTCCCTGTCCTCACACCGGGGCCAAGGCCCATTCAGGTTTGAAACCCCTTTGGCTGGGAAGCCACTATCCTATGCATTCGACAAGAGATGAGAGCAAGTGAAATAACTTTACAACACAGTTCGGTGAACTACTACTTTGCACTACTATACAAGTTCAAGCCGCAGTTTGGGCGGCAGTTGGGAGGCCAGGGAAATTGAACATTCCAATGCTTTATGTTCTTATTATGCCTCCCCCATGCTATGTTAAACTAGATGACTGTATCCTCCTTCATATGAAGAAGGGGGCTCTCTCCTCCCCACGTTGGGGCCTCCGCTCCCTAGATGGCAGCCGTGAGGGGAGTGCCCCCTGGATACGTTCCCTGGTGATGCACCTTTTTTTTTTCCTTCTTCTTTTACTTTATTTGCACCACAGCTCAACCTCAGACGGATCAGGTCACGTGAACAGGAAGGACTGGGACGTACATAACCCCATCTCCCGGGACACACTCAGGTATTACTCTCGGAGTACAGGTACCTGGTTTCCTCTTTTTTTGTCACACTTGGCGCATTGCAGCTTTACACTCCCTACGGCGCCTAGGGTACACATGACATTATACCCTGTGAATATT
Source organism: Lithobates sylvaticus (assembly GCA_028564925.1). Taxonomy (NCBI): domain Eukaryota; kingdom Metazoa; phylum Chordata; class Amphibia; order Anura; family Ranidae; genus Lithobates; species Lithobates sylvaticus. The sequence goes on from CM053026.1 coordinate 540,814,347, forward strand.
GTGATATGTCTTGATAAATGGGTGCTGTGTATGTAATGTCTTGGAATATTAGGGGACTTCAGAGCCCCCTGAAGCGCACAATGGTAACCACTATTCTTAAAAAACACTCCCCTGCCATATATGCTCTCCAGGAGACTCACCTCACTCCGGAGACGGTCTCCTGTCTGGGCTTCTCGTGGGTGGCGAGCGCGTACCATTCCGCTCACACCTCCTTTTCAAGGGGGGTGAGCGTACTGGTGCACCGGGCCGTACCCTTCCAGCTGTTGGATAAACTGATTGATGTGGAGGGACGTTATGTGCTATTACTATGCAAGGTCTATCAACTACAGTGTATAATTGCTGCTGTGTACATACCCCCCCCTTTTCCACAGATGTTTTACGGGTACTACTGGAGTTCCAGCTGGGGCATCCAGGGGTCCCGTTTATTCTGGTGGGCGATCTGAACTGCTACATGGATCCTGTCTTAGACAAACATCCGCCTCCCCCGGCTTCCCGCACCAGGGCCCGAACGGCATTGCGGAAGTTCGCGGAAGAGTTTGGATGGGTGGATCCGTGGCGCAGCCGCAATCCCCTCCAGAAACAATTTTTGTGTTTCTCAAAATCCTACCTCTCCCTCTCCCGGATTGATATGTGCCTCTGCACGCCTCAGACAGAGCGCCTGCTGGGGGACATTGCTTATCTGGTGAGGGGGGTGTCGGACCACTCACCGCTGTTGGTCTCCCTGCTCGCCGGGCAGGCGGTACCACTACAAAGGGCGCCATGGAAGCTCAATGCATTTTGGCTTAACTTGTTTCCCTCCCATGAACGGGTGGCAGATGAAATCTCAGATTTCTGGAGGCGCCATGCTGACCATCCTGATCCCATACTGACCTGGGAAACGTTTAAAGCGTTTCTCAGGGGCATTATGATTACAGAAGTGACAACCATTAAAGACAGAACACATGCCATACGAGAACAGGCAGACCGCCTGGCGAGCCGATTAGAAGCAGAATATATTGCTGACCCCTCAGACGCGGCCAGAGACGCATGGGTAGCTGCTCAAGAGGCGGTTACTCGAATCTCAGGGGAAACAGCCGACCGGAAAAGATTCTTTAATAGACAGGCCTTCTATGAGGAGGGTGAACAGACAGGCCGCCTGTTGGCCAAAATAGCACAGGCTTCTCAGATGTCCCCGTCCATTGGGGCCCTACGCACAGAGGGTGGGAGAGTGGTAAACGGACAGTCACAGATCATGACAGAACTGGTGAGATTTTACTCAGAACTTTACCGATCTAGGGCGACCTACACTTCAACTGACCTAGAGACATACCTGGGGGACATTGGACTGCCTGGACTGTCCGACTCTCAGCGCAAACTCCTGGACTCCCCTATAAGTCTGGAAGAATTACAGGGCGCCCTTAGCCTCTTTCCTAATTCCAAAGCACCGGGAGACGACGGGCTCCCAATGGAAGTGTTTAAATGGTATGCAGAGGTAATTTTACCTCGCCTCCTAATAGTACTCAATCATGCAAGGGAAACCCAGAGACTACCCGAATCCATGACCAGAGCCAGTATCGTCCTCATTTTAAAACCGGGGAAAGACCCTTTAGATCCAGGATCCTACAGACCAATATCGCTCCTGCAGAGCGATATCAAAATATTGGCCAAGGTTTTGGCAGTCAGACTTAATGGTGCCATTTCCACCATTATACACCCGGATCAGGCAGGTTTTATGCCCCAAAAATCCACGGCCATTAATTTACGTAGGCTATACCTAAATATGCAAACCTTGTCCGCAAATATGGGGGATAGAGCCTTGCTTTCACTGGACGCCCAAAAGGCGTTTGATAGCGTGGAGTGGGATTATCTCTGGGCTGTCATGGGTAAGTTTGGCTTCGGTGAGGGGTTTCTGGCCTGGGTGAAGCTGCTGTACTGCTCGCCCCGGGCAACCATTCGAGAGGCGGGACGTATCTCCGATACTTTCCCCCTGCACAGAGGCACCCGTCAAGGCTGCCCCCTATCTCCTCTCCTCTTCGCCATCGCCATCGAGCCCATGGCAGCCCTGATTAGAGCGAGCCCGGTGGTCAGGGGGTTCCAATATGGAACCATTCAGGAAAAAGTCATGCTCTATGCGGACGATGCCATGCTCCTACTGGGAGATACCGCGGACTCTCTCAGGGGGGCCATGGACATAATCCGGAACTTTGGCATCTATTCGGGCCTGACCATTAACTGGTCGAAATCAGCACTGCTGCTGCTTGATGACACCTCAGATACAACTAAGCGGACGCTTCATGATATACCAATCTCTACTGGGGTGAAGTACTTGGGCATACGAGTAACGCGGGACCCGCTTGAGTACATCATACTCAACCTGACCCCGCTGTTGAATAAGTTCCGGGATAGGATCAAAATATGGTCAAAACTTAAAATGTCACTAGTGGGCAGGATTAACTTAATAAAGATGATTTTCATGCCTCAGCTCCTGTACATCCTTCACAACACCCCTATGGTGATCCCCCTCAAGCTGTTTAGAATCATTAATTCGCTATTTAGAGGTTTTATATGGTTGGACAAACCCCCACGGATAAAACTGGAACAACTTCAAAAGCCCAAGGAGGCAGGAGGCCTTGCCCTCCCCAACCCTTGGGTGTACTACCTAGCTGCCCAGGCGCAACACATTGCCAGAGCCATGGGGACTATAGATGAGGGGGTGACCCCACCCCCTCAGCCCGACCCCACCAGGGAACTGATGTGTCTGGCCTCTGGTCATGCTGAGATTCCCGAGGGCATGGAGGCCCTAGCGTATGCTAAATCAAATAAGCGATACCCCACTTATACATTAATGCAGAAAGTTTGGAACAAGCTTAGGCAGATACAGGGGGTGGAGGGGTATACTGAATACAGCCCAATATGGGACAATAAATATTTTGAGGAATTGCTCTCACTGGACTCTGGGGAGCGGTGGAAGAGACACGGAGTTACACACCTGAGACATATTTTTGAGGCGGGTAGCCTGATACCATTTGTGGTGCTGAGGGAGAGGTTTCAGCTCCCTCAGACGATGCTTTTCTACTACTTACAATTACAACATGCGGTGCGGACACAGTTCGGTGGTGCACCGTGGACTCTTTCACCGGCCCCCATTTTCAGAATGATGGGGGACGTTGTGCAGTTTCGGGGGTTCATATCAAGGATTTACTCGCTGGTTTTACACACTCACCTTGAGGGGATCCCACAGACAGCTTATGCGAAATGGGAGGAGGACGTAGGCACGTTTGAAAGTGAGCAATGGGAGGAGGCTCTCCAGGCGGTCCAATTATGTTCGCTCAATGTGGCTCAGAGACTGTCCCAACTTTACCTGCTACTCAGAGTTCACCTTACGCCCGCCAGACTTCACAGGATGGGGATACGACAGGACGATAAATGCCCTAGGTGTGCAAGGGATCATGGGGACCTGATCCACCTACTATGGAGGTGCCCCAAGCTTCACTTGTTCTGGACAGGAGTGGTGGCCACGATTAATGGAGCATATCGTCTTAACATACCAATTGACCCTAAACCCTGTATACTCGGGATACTAGATGACATACCTATGACACCTAAGAACAGGCAGGCGGTCGCCAGGGCCTTGTTTCAGGCACGAAAAATGATTCTCAGGCACTGGAAGGACCCAGAGCCCCCGGCCCTGGGAGAATGGATAAAACAAATGGGGGATACTATTAGGATGGAGAGGTATATCTTTCAACACAGGGGTTGCCCAGAGAAATACGAGAGTCTATGGGCTCCCTGGTTGGACACACCAGGACTGTCGCCGATTGACTTGATACTAGACCGATTACTGTAGAAAGAATAGGTGGGCTAGAGGACCGCTTGGGAAATAATTACTGGATGTGTGCGGGCTGGGGCGGCCCAGAGATGATGATAGAAGGTGCTTTGTACCAACAAATGTATGAGTATGGGAGATGGGGGAATAACGAAGCTGAATTATTGATGAGTCTTCCTGCAGAAATGTATGTACCCTTTGGATCTGTAACTATGAACCCGTCTGGGTTTGGTGCTGGAAAAATTGTACTTAATGTTCATTCTGTATTTCTTTGGTTTTGTATTTGTTCAATAAAAACATCTTTGATTTAAAAAAAAAAAGAAAGCTTCTGCTGCTAGACTAATAGCACAGTGTAGTGCAAAAGAGTCTTATTGATGTACACTGCTAACTAACCCTCCTTCCCAGGGTGCAGCTAAATAATTATTAGCTGTTCTTAAAAATTTATAACAAAGTGGATTAAATGGCAGTTATTTTTTAATATAAACATCTGGCGCTAAGCTTAAACAACAGTAATTATCAAGTGTCTTTAAAAATATAATGCATATACTGTCATCTAATAGCTGAATCCTTGTAAAAGTTGCAGCAGATCCCAGTGGTGCATTGTTTTGGTTTTACTCATTATAACTATTATATACTCAGTATTCAAATTATCATAACTACATAATCACTTTTCTAGTTAACAAAGATTTTAAGTAGACTGTCCATGCCAAATGGTTTGTAATGCAAAATAATTTTCACTGTTGGATAAGCATAAGATTATTTTTTGTTGTATTTTCATTGATTTATGAGTGTAAATCATTATATACTATAATGGTTAAAACAAATGAACGGTATTATTTAAACAGATACTTCTGCTTTTGCTATGTCAAATGTTCATGGTTACTTCTGCTGAATAGTTGAAAACCAACATCTTCTGATTTTACAGAAATTAATGTATTAAAAGTGTTGTTCAGCAGTTTTAATTTCAGATGCAATGATTCTTTAAAGGGTAACTCCACCTTTGTGAGACCAAAAAAATAGCATAGCGAAAAAAAAAAGAAAATGTATTTTATACAATTGCGACTCAAGTCATATTGTAATTGAATGTTGTTAAAATGACCTTTCCTTTTAACTCTGCAGCTGTGTGATTTTCTGCAAAATGCAATACAATATGGCTACCTGGAAGTGTTTTGTACACTGATGGTTTACAGAGCACCCCCTAGATATGTCATTGCCTGCTTGTGTGATTGGCTCACTCATTTTCCCTGCACTAAGATACAAGTCAGATTTTTGGCATCCCCTGCAACAAAAATGTCATATTTTGTGACCTCCAAAGAACAATCACGTCTAAAGGAATGCAGACCCTGCCACTTTCCTCATCAGATCCCTGCAGGTGTAGCAGCTGATTGATAATTATAAAAACCACTCCCATAGAGATTCACATGGACACAGACAAACAAACAGCTATTCCTTCAGAATAACAAAAAGTAGGAATCTGCAATAAAGTTTGTTAAAATCCTTGCAATGTACATAGATCACCCAGAGGGGAATGTTTTTTTCTGAACAAAAGTGGAGTTACTCTTAGTGCGGAGCATACGCAAATATGCGGCTCCATTGGAATGGGCTTTTTCAATATTGTTGCGTTTGTTAAACAATATGATTTTTTATATTAATGAGACATAACATTACTTGGGACAGTCTATTTAGTAGCTGGTCATAGAAACAGAAATCAGATTACTGTTAGGTTTGGCTTGAGTGGATACTTCTCAAACAAATGCTGTTGGATACAGTGGGGACATAGATACCATTGTTCAATTCAGATAACAGCTTGAGCAGTATATTGTCTCTATAGCTAAAGTAAACAGGTAATATATAACCAATGGCATGTATGATGGCAGAGTGCCATCTTGAGGTAGAATTTGAGTGCATCTCTAATTGAATGACCGGAGCAGCGTTTTGCCGGCGGTATCGCATCGCTGCCCCATTGATTTCAATGGGGAGCAGCGGTGAGTTCACCACTCCTTCACCGCTCCAGGACTTTTTGTGACGCACTGCCAGCGCAACACTCAGTGTGAAAGCCCTCAGGCTTTCACACTGGGGTGCATGGAGCAGCTTTTTTCAGGCGCTATACAGGCGCTATTTTTAGCGCTGTAGCACCTGAAAAACGCTGGCAGTGTGAAAGGGGTCTTAAGACCGAAGAGGAAACGTCTGTAACCAGCCATTGAAGAATAAAGATACCTGATTTCCAAAGCAACTGCCAACTGGGTCCTCATTGTCATAGGAGATCACGAACACACAGTAACCGGGTTAAGTAACTTTTAAATGTATTTCTACTGTTACAGACAATAGTTTCTGCTTATTTGCTAGGCATCTTGGTTGATATATCTGTCAGTCTTGTTATGTATTCCTAATATTGTAATAGTTTTGTATGTACAGCATTTTTGTTCAGTAAAAACACATTTTCACACTGCAGAGGTCTTAGCTTCCTTGCTTATACCGCAAAGAAACCTTGCTAGATAGATGCAAGCAAAACAGTCGCATATTTTCGTATCTGACTTTGTGCTGCATGGTGCACTCCCAGCACAGAGACCAGGATCTGACTGAATGCCCTAGACCCCTTACAAATGATTGGGAACTCCCAAATGATTGGGAACTCCCAATTCCAGGTCACCTGATCGCTGTAATAGCCTCTGATTGGCTATCACAGTGATCAGTCACTGTGAAGCCCTCCTCTCTCTGATTGGAGGAGACCAATACATCGTATCTCTCTCTGTCCTTGCAGAAAGAATAAAAATGGTATGTAAAAAAAAAAAATAATAAAAAAAAAAAAGAGTAGTACCTAGGTCAACGTTTGATTTAGATAAGTGCCAGGGTTAGTGTTTGGGCCAAGGTCAGGGTCAAAGGTTAAGGTCAGTATTTTTTTTAATCAAATTAGTATCAATGTCTGTGTGTTTTAGGTAGAATAAAAAAAAAGCAAAATGCGCACTGTTGTTTGTACCTGTAATACAGCCCAGAAGCAACAACTAACATACACATATGTGGTATCGCTGCAATTGTCAGGAGCAGGAAAATTTATTTTGGGTTGTTCCTTGGTGGAAGGTTATGGGAGTAGCAAGTAATATACAGCTAAATTTAAACATTTTGGACCTGTTTTCCTTTTTTTATAATAAAAAAAAAAATCAGGAAATATCCATTACCATTTACCACTAAATGAAAGCCCAATTTGTCTTAAAACAAGGCATAATCCACCTGGATGCACAAAGTAGTTGTGATGATATGTACGGTTTTACTAACTCATATCAAAGTTGTAAAATTGTGTTTAGACATAAACATTTGTTTTACCCTTAGGCGTGAAGGGGTTAAAGTATAAGTAAATCCACTCACTAAAATCACACTTCAGCTTGTTAGTGTTGTTTTAGTTTTAAAGTAATTTTTACAATGTTAAATCTGCTACTTTCATTGAAATAATTAAATCCCTTACAGTTAGGGATTACAGGTGCTTTGAAGCCCAAATTAACCCTAAGGTTTTATACTTATTATGCAGTTTGGCTTTGTGAACTGCTGGAGATTAGACTGTAAGAACAGAGGTCTGACTCTCCAGTGTGGTGCTGACACATGCAGCTTTTACATTTCAAAATACATACAAATACATAAATACTAAGAGAGTATCTTTCCAATGTGAGTGAAATTCCCTCTTTTACAGCTGTCATGGGAAGTTTTTCTCTCTATTCCTGTTTTCTGTAGTTGTTTTCCCTTTATTTTTACCTGGTAATCTGGACAGTAACACTCCCTGTCTTAAAGGAGAAGTACAGCCAAAGCTCATTTGGCTGTACTTCTCCTGTGAATCACAAGGGTGCAGTTTGTTCTGCATTCCTGTTACCCGCTGTCGGCTGACATCGCAGAGCCAGTCCAGGCTCGGGCAAGATTGCGACAATGAAGTTGTGATCCACCCACATGCCTGGGCCGTCACCTGCCCCCTCCACAGCCCAGCGCTCCAGTGGGCACGCTCTGGGGGAGGGCAGAGCAGAGAGCGGTGACTGCTCAGGGAGCTGTGAGAAGCAAGCAATTGGTGGTGTTTGGTCGCTCGGTTCTCAGTATTAGAGCCGGCGGGCGACCGATACTGCATACACCAACATACTATAAGTATGCTTCTTAAAAAAAAAAAAAAAAAAACCATAACTCTTTTAAGACGACTGTGTTTTTTTTAAAAATGAAGCAAAGTAACTCACTGCTCACACCATTCACCCTCATTGAAGAAATAAAGCCGGCCATACATGGATCTCCCATCCCTCCTGAACTGGTTGAATTCTGATCCATGAATAGGCTAGCCAGTTTTTGTCAGAAGTCTATCTATCGATTGACTTGTGTACAACCAACCAGTTGATTTTTCCCAAATGATCAGTCCCACCGGCTTTAGCCAGCAACGCTGATCATTGTATTCTCACAGCAGGGAAGACTTCTGAATGTCAGAATAAAATACCACAGCAGGAAGGACTCCCCTATCCACTTCATATGTGTGGATAGGAGAATCAAAATAAATGTATTCGTCTTTATGCACTGCTAAGAATATTAGGGATGTTTGCATGTCTAATGTAAAATTTATATGCTTGGCGCCTTTCTGTCTCAGCTGGGTGGTGGGTTGTCTCACCCTGACTTTTAAAGTTTTACTAAAAGGCAAAATCAAAAATGACTCATATGATGTAGTCTGTAACTCCTTCTGTAACTGTTAGTCCTTCTGTTATTTTTCAACTTTTTCAACTTCAGGTGTCGGAGGAACCCCTGCTAAAAATGACTATATCTACAATTCATTATACATTAAGGTCACTGGGAAGAATGCTTCTTACACTTGTCATTGGGAATATATATCCCCTTACAGTAAGACAAAAAGATCAGTGGTGTCAGTGGGAACTTATCAGAAATTGCTCATTGCTCAAGGAACCCCTAACAACCTCTGGAGGAACCCTAGTTGAGAAACCCTGAGTTAGGGAGTTGAGACAAACCATTTAACATTGACAGGGGTGTTTACAATGGTCAGCTTTTATTCATCCAGTTAAAACCTTTATCCTAAAAGGGAAAAAAATATATTTCTGTAACTGCTTAACCGCCTCCCATCTGCCATATTGACAAATGACGGTAGGCGGGATGCTCTTTTGTTCTCACCATGATTGCGCACAGCGCAGTGACCGCAAGCTCACTGTGTCACTGGGACACGGTGCAACCACAATCTCGGTAAAGAGCCAATGATGTGGCTCATTACCCATGTGATCAGCCCTTCAGTGCCGTCTCATCAGTGCAGCCTATCAGTGCCAATCAGTGCAGCCTCATCAACGCACATCAAGGAGAAAAATTACTTATTTACACCATTTTCTAAAAGAAACTAAGAAAGACTTTATTTTTTTTTTTTTTAGCAAAAAAATGAAAAACCCAGCAGTGATTAAATACCACCAAAAGAAAGCTCTATTAGTGGGGAAAAAAATTATAAAAATTTTTATTTTGGTACATTTGGTGTATTTTGTCATTCAAAATGTGACAGCGCTGAAAGCTGAAAATTGGCCTGGGCAGGAAGGAGGTAAAAGTGCCCAGTAGGCAAGTGCGGTAGTTGAAAAGTGCTTGTTCTGGTAGAAAAATGTCCAAAAATAACAGTAGGATCAACAGGTAAAAAAAAAAAAAACCTGAGGAAGCTTAGAAAAGTAAGAGTACTTTGTAAATGCTAGTGACAGACAGCATTATAAATGCCATTTTTTATTTTGCCTTTAGTATCTAAATGTAAAAATGACAAAAGCATATACATTCACTTCAGCTAAACAAGCCAAATACATTTTTGGAGATGACTATAACGTGAGCAGTGCAATATGGGTAACCTTAGTGTTCCCTAGAGCACATTAGACGGGTCTCATGCTTTTCCTCAAAACCTTCTATACAATATTTAAAAATCATATTTTATTTGAGGGGGCACTTTCTGAAGCTTGCAAGTACTCGAAATAATACATAGAAGTTGACATAACAGGATGCGATCACGTGTCTCGGCTACTTCTACCATGTGATTAAATGATTGTATCCAGAAAGATGAAAGCACGGCTCGCATTTCATGATCTTTAAAATGTTTTCATTTTTAAACAAATTGTGGAAATTATGAAACCCAATACACTCTGGTTCTGGCACAGAATTGTACAGACACTGCAATAAGAACATATGTTATACTAGAAAGTACACAAACTTTAGAAAAGTTATGATGTTTTACTACATGAAATCTCATATTTTGGACATAAGTATAAAGACATCATTGTAAGTGTCCCACGCTACGAGTTTGAAGTTTTCAAACAGATCATTTAAGCCCTTCATAACACCATTCATTTTGAATTAGTCTCTGCAATATGATTTTAGTTTTCATCATTAGGGAAAATAAAAGCATTTTAGCCAAAGTAGCATTTAGTCTACTGATCCTGCCCTATACACATATACAAATCTCCTGTGAATGCCAAATAGTCAAAGCTTTCATATAGTTGTTCATCTTTGTCATGTTCTATAGATGTAAGTTACATTCTCGCTTGTTGCTTAACCACTTGCCTATCGGCACTTTCACCCCTTTTCAGCCCAGGCCAATTTTCAGCTTTCAGTGCTGTCGCAGCACTTTGAATGACAATTGTGTGGTCATGCAACACTGTACCCATCTGAAATTTATATAATTTTTTGGAGACAGATAGGTCATTTTTCTTCTTTACTGATGTGCACCGCTGTGTCTGCACTAATGGGCACTGATGAGTCAACACTGATGGGCTGCACCTATGGACACTGATGAGGCTGCACTGATGTGCAAAATTGTTACAAAATTTTGCACATAGGTAATTTTTCTTCTTCACTGATGGGCACTAATAGGCTGCACTGATGGACATTTATGAGAATGCACTGATGTGCAAAATTGTTACAAAATTTTGCACATAGGTCATTTTTCTTCTTCACTAATGGGCACTGATAGGCTGCACTGATGGACATTTATGAGGCTGCACTGATGGGCACTGGTGTGGCTGCACTAATGGGCACTAATAAGCTGTACTAATTGGCACTGATAGGTGGCACTGATATGCTACACTGATGCACTTTGATATGCTGCACTGCTGGGCACCACTATATGCTGCAGTGATGGGGCTACACTGATATTTAGTGCACTGATGATCACTGCCATGATTATCAGTGTAAGTGTGCCCTGTCACAGGATCACCGGTTATCGGTTTTCCTTTCCTCAGACAGTGACAGCGTTGAGGAAAGCAAATGCTGATAACCAGCATTTGTTTACATGTGATGAGCTGCGATTGGACACAGCTGATCACATAGTAAAGGACTGCCTTAATTGGCCCTTTACTTCAATATGTGATCAGCTGTGTCTGAAGGAAAAATGGGTTAAAGATTAGCTTTGAAAAAAAAAAAAAAAAGCTTCTTTATAACTTTAGTGACCTAATTTAGCTATAATGAAGTACAGTATGTCCCAAGTTGTGCAGGCAGTTTGATTCTGTAAAAATCTTCTGTGCAGTGAATGCAAGACAGGTCCCTTTCCCGTTGCTTAACTTCTGGTGCTGTAATGGTCCAGGCCATCTGTGCATCCTTATCAACAAGCCCCCCGATAGAGAGCTGCCTCCCTCCTCTCTCCTCCTCCTGAGTTTTTAGTTTTTTTCATTGATTTCACTGTATGTAACACAATCTGTGAATGGGGAAGGGGGGGGGATCATATGATTGATCTGACTCTCCCTTATTCATAGATCATGTTACATGCAGTTTAATGTGGAACATCTGAGCACCACAAACCAAAAATGCTTTAATTCATTTTTAATATTCAAAGCAAACTCATCTATCCATCCATGACCCCTTGCTTTATTTTGTTGATAAATCACTTTGAAAAATACCCCCTAGCATTTCTGGCAGTTGCCATCTTGAGTAAGGGCAGGTGATTCATGTAGCATTTACTTCCTGGAATCCACCTGCCCTTAGTTTAGGCATGCAAGCAGGAGAGGGTGTTCTTAGCTGAGAAAGCCCCTCCTGCCATATCGAAGACTGCTGGGATGTATGCCACCATTTGCCTAGGCCTGGAAATCAGGAAGTAACTGAGGAAATTTAAAAAAAAAAAAAGTTTAAAACAAGCAAATATGATATACTTTCCTGTCCATTTACTAATGCTAGCAGCATAAGGATTAAAAATAATCAATGTTTACTGATAGAGTGAGGTTTCACTTTAATCAATGAAACAACTTTTCACATTGGAAGGGGGGTGGCCCCCTGTCAGGTAGCTTCTCAGAAGACTTGAATCTATAGTAGTAGGAGGCAGGAAAAGGACCTGAAATCCCTGCAGAGAAGATTTCTACATGATCCAGCTGACTGACAGACTTGGGATATTGGGAACTATTGCAAAACATTTGAAGATTGGACTTTCCATTGTGGGCTTCCATCTACGACTCTGGACACCTGCTATCTTTTTATCTTTTATACAATTCCAGCATAATGATTATATAGTAAGCCCCCCCCCCCTTTTTTTCTATGGTTTCGTTACCAATTGCACGTCAAAATCTGTAAGCCCCCACGGCTCCTTGTGCCACGGGTCTTCCTAAGCAGGCTTGTGACCACCTGAGCTTACACTTTACTACCTAGTTTGGTTATGCTTTCCATCCATCAATGTTACACACGCCCCCATAGTTGGTGGTCTGCTCTTCTGTGTGTGGGGTGCAGGTCTTTGTCTGCCTGCCTGGTGGGTGTTGGCTAACCACAGCATTGTTTCAGCTTACCTTTTTGTATATATATATATATGTGTATATATATATATATATATATATATATCTTTTTATGTAAGACTTATGTATATTTTGTATATTTATCTACGTGTAATAGGTGTCTTAAAGCTCCTGAAGAAGCCCTAGGCAAGAAACATGTCGAGCTAAGCTACATTATGACACAATCAGAATACATCAAGCTTTGTGGAATCATATATAACGGTTCAGGATGGACTGTATTTATCCTTATTGAATTCTATTATTGATGTATAATTAGTGGTGTTTAATTTACTCTACAGACATTAATCATTAGCGTGATTTTTCAATAATTATTGTTTCCTTTTAATCATGTTTAAATAAAGATAATGAATTTTAAATATTGGTTACTGTTGTGCCTATAAAGTCCAATCTACAATGTTTTGCAATAGTTCCTCAGGACGTGGCATATTTCTACCTTGGTATCCACAGCACCATCCTGTGGTGATACTAAATAACTCAATTTCAGACTTGGGACATACTTCATTATAGGTAAGTTAGGTCACTAAGGCTGCTTTCACACTGGGGCGGTTTGCAGGCGTTATTGCGCTAAGAATAGCGCCTGCAAACCGACCCGAAATAGCTGTTGCTGTTCCTTCAGTGTGAAAGCCCGAGGGCTTTCACACTGAAGCGGTGCGCTTGCAGGACGCTCAAAAATGTCCTGCAAGCCGCATCTTTGGCTCGCTATAGGAGCGGTATATTTACCGCTCCTATAGCGCCCGGTCCCATTGAAAACAATGGGGGAGCGCGCCGAACCCGCCCGCAAAACGCCGCTGCAGCGGCGGTTTGCGGGCGGTATTGACCCTTTTTCGGCCGCTCGCGGGGGGTAAAAACACCCCGCGAGCGGCCGCAATGCGCCGCTAAAACGCCGGTAAAGCGGCGCTAAATATAGCGCCGCTTTACCGCCAGCGCCCCCACCGCTCCAGTGTGAAAGCAGCCTTAAGCTATAGATAGAAATTTGGATTTTTTTTTAAATGTTTTTGTTTAGCCAGGCTTTAACTTTAACCTAAAAGCAGAGACATCAAACAAGAAGTGGGAAAGTATAACATCAAGAAAACAATCTAATCCAGAAGAGGCTTTGCTGTTACATCATATACCTGAACTACCATGGCACAAATGAGCAAGAAAAATCTACGATTCTTTCTTGCTAATTATGAACTATATTATCCAGAAGTCCTCAGATAAAACATCTCGCACTCACAAGTCTTTATTTGGAAGGCGCGGTATTCCAAAAAGTGAATGTTTAACACAACATGCAGTTCTTTAGCAGAGAGACTCAAGGTTTTCTATCCCAGTGGAGGACACAGATGGCTCATTTTACCTCTCAGTCCAACTGAAAAGCTGAGAGGATGATTCAGACAGTAAAAAAGCTCTTTTTAAGAAGTCGTTCAGTAGAGGTGTTGATCCATACATAGTGCTTCTCCATTTACCGTGTGTACCTACTAACGAGGTGTGTGTAAAAAAGTGCAGTACCTAAACCAGCATATATTTTAACTAAAACCTAAAATTGTTGAAAACGCTCACAAAACATGTTTGAAACTAGAAAGGAATTAAAGCAGTATTTAACCCAAAAGCAAGCATTTATTGTAATGCAGCTTAACAATTCTTAAGGCCCATACACACGATCCTACTTTTCGTCAACAATGGTCCGACGGACCTGTTTTATTGGACAATCTGACCATCTGTATGCTCCATCGGACAATTGTTGGTTTGTCAAAGGACAAATGTTCGCTGTGCATGCTCTCAAACTTTTCGACAACAAATGTCCGATGGAGGATAATCCAATCGTGTGTACACAAGTCCATCGGACTAAAGTCGAAAGTACAAACACAGCTAAACATCAGCCAACAATAGCAGAAGTTGCTCAAAGGGTGGCGGTCAAGAGCTGAAAAACCACGTGATTTGGTGAAAGTTGGCTGAAAATGTTCTGCTGTGTGTATGGCCAACACCCCTTCAGACAAAAATCCACAGAAAAGTCAGATGGAAGTCCGATCATGTGTATGAGGCTTTAGATGTGATGGCTGCATTTTCTTTCTTTTTTATACTTTCTTTCTTCTATTTTCATCTGGTAATCCAGCCAGTAAGTCTGATATTTTTCAAAAGAACAGGCTCTCTTGCAGATGTATCAGTTACATGGATGAGACAAACCATTCAAAACTGACAGGGGTGCTTACAATGGTCAATTTCTTTATGTAAAACCTTCATCTCAAAAGGAAAATATTGCTGTATCTGCTTACTAAGTGTTAGCTGGATTTCAGCTTCAATTTGTTAGTGTAGTTAAATCTACTAGTTTATCTAAAACGCCCCCCCCCCAGACTGACAATGCTGCTATTCAAAGGTGCTGTGCTCATTCATCCAGGGTGGGGGCACTCTAATACAGGAGGTGTGTTACTGGCAGGATCATCAGGGGAAAACAAAGAGAATAAAGCCTAAAAACAGAAAACAAATGCAGCCACCACATCTAATGATTGGTAAGCCGCAATATACATTTTGAGTTGAGTTTTGGGTTTAATAACGCTTTAACCGCTTCCCGACCGCCTCACGCAGATATACTGCGGCAGAATGGCACGGGCAGGCAAAAGCACGTACCCGTACGTCCCCTTTACCTGTACGTCCCCGTACGTCCCCTTTAAATGCCTGCCCGTGGGTCGCACGCGCACCGCCAGCGGCGCGCTCGCGACCTGGTCGGGAGCTCCGTGATCCCGGCCGCAGGACCAGCGGACCCGATCGCCGCTGGTGTCCCGCGATCGGGTCACGGAGCTGAAGAACGGGGAGAGGCATGTGTAAACAAACCTCTCCCCGCGCTTCCTACTCTGCCTGTCATTGATTGGCTGTTCCCGGTCATCGGGAAAGCCGATCAATGACGTCAGACGTCAGCCCCGCCCCCTAATGTAAAAAAACACACACGTCACAGCCCATAACCCCTCCCCTCCCCCTAGTGGTTAACTCTTTCACTACAACTGTCATTTATAAAGGAATCATTGCATTTAAATAGCATTGATTGCTGTATAAAGGACAATGGTCCCAAAAATGTGTCAAAAATGTCCGATGTGTCCGCCATAATGTCGCAGTCACAATAAAAATCGCTGATCGCCGCCATTACTAGTAAAAAAAAAAATATTAATAAAAATGCTATAAAACTATCCCCTATTTTGTAAACGCTATAACTTTTGCGCAAACCAATCAATAATCGCTAATTGCGATTTTTTTTTACCAAAAATATGTAGAAGAATACGTATCGGCCTAAACTGAGGAAAAAAAATGTTTTTTTATATATTTTTTGGGGATATTTATTATAGCAAAAAGTTAAAAATATTGCATTTTTTTCAAAATTGTCGCTCTATTTTTGTTTATAGCGCAAAAAATAAAAACCGCAGGGGCGATCAAATACCACCAAAAGAAAGCTCTATTTGTGGGAAAAAAAGGACGCCAATTTTGTTTGGGAGCCACATCGCACGACAGCGCAATTGTCAGTTAAAGCGACGCAGTGCCGAATCGCAAAAAGGGGCCTGGTCCTTTGGCTGCCAATTGGTCCGGGGCTGAAATGGTTAAATACAAATACACAGACATGATGAAAAAAAAAAAGTTCTGTTGACATTACAACTAGCAGACAAAGTAAGAATCAATGGCACCATAGACTGTTTATAAAGGCAAAAAGGTTTTTACCTTCTTTGTATTAAAGTACGAAAAAAACAACTTTTAAAAGTTTGCACTTACATGAGTGTAATCTCGATTCTTCTCTCTTTTTCTCTCCCTTTAGGAGACTCGGCGGCAGTGAGAGCCATTGCTGCTGTCAATCAAATCCAGTAAGGAGGGAGTGGGGAGACGGGACAAAGCCAAGCTATAAGTGTCTTAAGACGCGCATGTCTGACCCCATAGCAAGCAATTTGCTATAGGGCCACACAGAGAAGAGGAGGAGCTGACTGTGTCGGGGGAACCCCACAAGAGGAGGGTCTGGGCTGCTCTGTGCAAAACCAGTGCACAGAGCAGGTATGT
Organism: Lithobates sylvaticus; assembly: GCA_028564925.1. Classification (NCBI taxonomy): domain Eukaryota; kingdom Metazoa; phylum Chordata; class Amphibia; order Anura; family Ranidae; genus Lithobates; species Lithobates sylvaticus. The sequence goes on from CM053026.1 coordinate 540,830,919, forward strand.
ATGACATGTTTGTTATGTAAAAAGTCAAGAGTAAACTTACATTCACTTGATCAGCCAATGTTGTCACTTACTTTAATGAGAAACAGATGCCCCATGTAATGTGATAGAATTGTCTATACTAATAAGAAGTGTGTGTGTATGTATATATATATGTATATATATATATATATATATCAGCCCTGTATGGGAGTCGCGATCGCGGAGGGCAAGAGAGGAGAGCAGGCGGCCGGATGATGAGTGCCGTGGAACATCACAACTTTCATTTCAATTGCTGTGTGTTGCCCGCACTCGCTGTCACATACAGCCCCTCCTTTTTGTCCGGGACTTTGATAGACAGATCACCCGTCCAATCCCGGGACATGTGACGTCTATCAAAGTTCCCTGGCCAGGGGGCATGGCTGTATGTGACAGTGCACATCGGAAACACAGCAATTGAAATGAAAGCTGTAATGTTCCTCAGCACTCTCATCATCTGGCTGGCAATTCCGCTCCCCCAGCGCGAGCAGGCGGCACTGGGGTGGACAGGCGGCACTGGGGCGGACACGGGCAGGCAGCACAGGGGCGGACGCGGGCAGGCGGCACTGGGGTGGCCAGGCGGCACTGGGTGGTGGAAGCGGCCAGGCGGCACTGGGGCAGGCAGGCGGCACTGGGGTGGACACGGGCAGACGGCACTGGGGCAGACGCGGGCAGGCGGCACTGGGGCGGACACGGCCAGGCTGTATTGTTGGGCACAGGTGAGACTGCACGGATAAAGTTGTTAATATTTATTTTTATAACTTAATTCTTCATAAAACATTTAAGTGTAATTTCATGAGATAATTTATGAGGGCGTGTTTCGGGGTGGGGCAACTGGTGGCGAGTAACCCTTGAGGCCTGGCTAGTAGCTCAGGACTTAACATTTTAAGCCCTGTATATATATATATATATATATATATATATATATATATATAAAACTGTGTGTATGTATATATATATATATATATATATATATATATATATATATATATATATATATACAGTATCTCACAAAAGTGAGTACACCCCTCACATTTTTGTAAATAATTTATTATATCTTTCCATGTGACAACACTGAAGAAATTACACTTTGCTACAATGTAAAGTAGTGAGTGTACAGCTTGTATAACAGTGTAAATTAGCTGTCCCCTCAAAATAACTCAACACACAGCCATTAGTGTCTAAACCACTGGCAACAAAAGTGAAAACCCCTAAGTGAAAATGTCCAAATTGGGCCCGAAGTATCAATATTTTGTCATGGAGTTCACCAGAGCGTTACAGGTTGCCACTGGAGTCCTCTTCCACTCCTCCATGACGACATCATGGAGCTAGTGGATGTTAGAGACCTTGCACTCCTCCACCTTCTGTTTGAGGATGCGCAATAGGGTTTAGGTCTGGAGACATGCTTGGCCAGTCCATCATCTTTACCCTCAGCTTCTTTAGCAAGGCAGTGGTCATCTTGGAGGTGTGTTTGGGGTCCTTATCATGTTGGAATACTGCCCTGCGGCCCAGTCTCTGAAGGGAGGGGATCATGTGCTGCTTCAGTATGTCACAATACATGTTGGCATTCATGGTTCCCTCAATGAACTGTAGCTCCCCAGTGCCGGAAGATGGTGAACTTCCAGTGACCAGTATAAGAGAGTGAGAGTGATAACACCAACGTTAACACACCTGTTACACATTCACACCTCAGACCTTGTAACACTAACGAGTCACATGGCACCGGGGAGGGAAAATGGCTAATTGGGCCCAATTTGGACATTTTCACTTAGGGGTGTACTCGCTTTTGTTACCAGTGGTTTAGAGATTAATAGCTGTGTGTTAAGTTATTTTGAGTTGACAGCAAATGTACACTATTATACAAGCTGTACACGCACTACTTTTCATTGTAGCAAAGTGTAATTTCTTCAGTGTTGTCACATGAAAAGATATAATAAATTACAGTGGAACCTCGGATTACGAGCATAATCCGTTCCAGGAGTATGCTCGTAATCCAAAGTACTCTCATATCAAAGCAAGTTTTCCCATTGGAAAATGGAATGGAAACGAAAATAATGCCTTTCCATGCATTTCCGAACGCCGACGATCGGCGATGTTCGGCTCCGGCGCCCCCCACCTCAGGCCAAAAGCGATACTGCACACCGCTTTTGGCCTGAATCCTGCTCGTTTTGCGAGACAACACTCGCAAACCGAGTTAGGATTTTTAGAAATACAGTGCTCATTTTGCTAAACGCTCGTTAACCGCAAACCGAGGTTCCACTGTATTTACAAAAATGTGAGGGGTGTACTCACTTTTGAGAGATACTGTATACACCAATCAGCCGTAACTTTATCACCACTGACAGATTAAGTGAATAGCATTGATTATCTCATTACAATGTCACCTGAAAGTTGGTGGGATATGCTGGTCAACAAGTAAACATGTTGTCTTTGAAATTGAGGTGTTGAAAGCAGACATAATTGGCATCGCAGTTTGCTGCATATGGTGCTGCATAGCTGCAGCTGTCAAGGGTCTCCACAGACAAAAGTGTCTACAATGGGAGCATCAGAACTGGACTGTGAAGCAATGGAAGAAGCTGGCCTGATGAATCGCGTTTTCTTTTATAACATGTGGATGGCTAGGTGAGCTGAACATCGCAGAAGGCACCAGGATGCACTATCGGAAGAAGGAAAGCCAGTAGAGGTAGTGTGATGCTTTGGGCAATGTTCTGCTGAGAAACATTGGGTCCTGCCATTTATGTGGATGTCACTTAACATCTACCACCTATCTAAACATTGTTGCTGACCAAGTACACCCCATCATGGAAATGGTATTGACTGATGGAAGTGACCTCTTCAGCAGGATGATGAGTCCTGCTACACTGCAAAAATGGTTCACAAATAGTTTGAGGAACACAACAGCAAGTTCAAGGTGTTCACTAGGCCTCCAAATTCTCCAGATCTCAATCCATTAAGCAACTGTGGGATGTGCTGAAAAAACAAGTCCGATCCATGGAGGCTCCACTTTGCAACTTACAGGACTTAAAGAATCTGCTACTGACGGCTTGGTGCCAGATACCACAGCATACCTTCAGAGGTCTAGTGGTGTCCATGTCTCAAAGTGTCAGGTCTGTTACGGTGGCAAAAGGGGGACCTACTCAATATTAGGTAGGTGGTTATAAAGTTAGGGATGATTAGTGTTATATATATATATATATATATATATATATATATATATATATATATATATATATATATATATATATATATATATATATATATGTATTTGGGGTTCTGAATCATTATCCAGCTGTGTCTTGATAAAACAATCTTTAATTCTTCAAAAATTACAAACAAAACAGCCTATCTTCAGCATAAACAAATAAGACATTCTATAACACAGCTTTGGCTTACTTGCAGCACACACTACTACAGGGTTTAAATTTCCTACCTGCTCCAGGGGTCTAGAAAGGGTCATAGAAGTTCAGCAGCGTATCAGTAAACAACAACCCACAGCCACCTCACACTCTGGGGCTGATTTACTAAAGGCAAATAGACTGTACACTTCCCAAGTGCAGTTGCACTTATTTTCCCAAGAGCTTAGTAAATGCGGTAAAGCTCTGCTGATTTCCATCATTCAGTCATGTGCAAGCAAAATGCTGTTTTTTTTTTTAACTTCCTTTGCACCTGTTTAGGTATTCTATACTGCATTCACTAAGCTTCACCACATTCACTAAGTTCTGGGGAAAAAGTGCAAAGTGCATTGTCTGTTAACTTTAGTAAATCCACCCAATTGTATCCTGCTCCACACAAACACTTTATCAACCCCTGCTGGCTGCTTCCTGCCCTTTTAGATCTCTCTCGCGGGTGGGTTAATCCTGAGTATTTAAAACTGCTTCTGTTTTTGTCCCCCTTAAAGGGACCACAACCCAAACAATGATGACACATATCTACCATTCAGGAGCTATCCCTGGTGTCATGTATGAACTGCACTAATATATACAGTATATTAGAAAATGCAGTGGAATCTCCTAAAGAGAAGTCCACAGACTTTCCAGTTCCTGAGGTGGCCCTCCACATTATCTTGGTGGAGAAAAACTAAAGGGACTTACAACATTTCATGACTATGTTTTGGCTTGATCATGGTGTTAGAAGTGACTGGTACTAGTCGTATTAATGTACATGATGGTGAAAAGGATGATTTTATTATATTGTGCTTCTACAATTGTAGGCATCGCTAGGTCACAATTTCTACAATTTCAGCATTGTTGTGTGCTGTTGGAGTCTGCTAGAGTGTTTTTCAACTTATGTGTTATTAGTAGCCTGTCCCTTTTCATCAAAGAGTTTCAGTGTGCCCCATTTCATGGATGACCAGAATCCATATCATTCAGAGAATCTGTACAGGCTATAGTAAAACATAGAGAAGCACAAAATATTAAGACAATATAGAGCCTTATAGTTAATCAGGTGGGGTATTGTAATTTATATTACAAAGTTTCATGGCATTTCCTATTGTCTTAAGTGCCTCAATCACATCCTCTGCCTTTATACTGTTTGCTGCTTAAGAGCTCCCAGCATCTGCAATTATAGTGAAAAACAGCAGCTAAAAAGCCAACTATTACATCATGTAGGGAGTATAATTAAGTAAAAGAAAGGAAATTCCAAATTGCAGATTACTGTAGATCCTTGATGAGTTTCTTTCCGGTTCTGCTGACCATATCTTTACCTTGTAAATACTTCCATGAAAGCATGTCTTTTCCAATAACTTTGTTGGAAATTGGAAGCAAAGTCTGCCATCATCCATCACTGTACTGCCGTCTGGAAACCTGAATGAGCTGAAAGCACTGTCATTTTCCCCTTTCTAGAACCGTAGACAATATTATAACACAGTACCATAGAGTAATGTTGTATTCTACCCTTTAGAAATCAAAATTTTTATACATGGCAGCTGTTAATATTTCATACATCTATTATTCTCCTGTATCTTCCACTATTCAGGCTAAAAACAATCTTCTAGCCTTGACATAAAGGGAGCTGCTCTGTAAAGGGGGCACTGTGATCTAAAAGGGGACAGCTCTGTAAAGGGGGCACTGTGATGTAAAGGGTACTGCACTGTAAAGGGGCACTGTAATGATTACAGTGCCCCTTTACAGAGCATCCCCCTTTATATCACAGTACCCCTATACATTACACTCAGTGGCCCTAGCAATCACAGCCTCCTCTATCACGGTGCCCCTTCAGTCTGCCCCCCCTTTCTTCTCTAACATCACTGCTCAAATACAATCTGTGCCTCCTGTGCACAGGACTCCTACCTTTGGCCAGGCTGAGGCTATTATCAGCCTGTGAGTCCTCTCCTGGCTCCCCCCACCCATGCAACTGACAATGTAATCTATCAGCAGGGCAGGGGGTGGGAGGTGCTGCAGATCTGGATGGAGGGTGGGAGCTTGCCCAAAAGACTCCTGCTCTCTGTCCAAATCTCCAGCTTCTCCCTCCCCTGCCCTGCTGATGATCTCCTTGACTGGCCAGGGGAGTCAGTAGAGGACACACGGGCTGATAACAGCATCCTGTGCGGGGGAGGCACAGATGGGAATGAGGCATGGCCGTACAGCCGGAGGTAAGCAGCGACCATGGTATGTAGCCCTGTGCAGACAGTGGTCGCTGCTCACCTCCTGCTGTGTGGTCCAGTCATCAACAGGCCACAGACCAAAACCGGTCCGCTGCCTGGGGGTTGGGGACCCCTGCTGTAAATTCATTCCTTTATATTTGGGAAGTAAAGCATTTTTCATTAGTTCTAGGATCTGATCCAGTATTATGTAGTGACTTACCTGATAGTGAAGCCCACAGAG
>CM053026.1:540837242-540864186 GCA_028564925.1 Lithobates sylvaticus
TCTAGTGTGTTAGTGGCATCACACAGAGCTCCTCTATTTTCTTCTCAGCAGCACCCACAGGACTTCTAGTGTGTTAGTGGCATCACACAGAGCTCCTCTATTTTCTTTGCAGAAGCACCCCCAGGACTTCTAGTGTGTTAGTGGCATCACACAGAGCTCCTATATTTTCTTCTCAGCAGCACCCACAGGACTTCTAGTGTGTTAGTGGCATCACACAGAGCTCCTCTATTTTCTTTGCAGAAGCACCCATAGGACTTCTAGTGTGTTAGTGGCATTACACAGAGCTCCTATATTTTCTTCTCAGCAGCACCCCCAGGACTTCTAGTGTGTTAGTGGCATCACACAGAGCTCCTCTATTTTCTTTGCAGAAGCACCCACGGGACTTCTAGTGTGTTAGTGGCATCACACAGAGCTCCTCTATTTTCTTTGCAGAAGCACCCATAGGACTTCTAGTGTGTTAGTGGCATCACACAGAGCTCCTATATTTTCTTCTCAGCAGCACCCACAGGACTTCTAGTGTGTTAGTGGCATCACACAGAGCTCCTCTATTTTCTTTGCAGAAGCACCCACAGGACTTCTAGTGTGTTAGTGGCATCACACAGAGCTCCTCTATTTTCTTTGCAGAAGCACCCATAGGACTTCTAGTGTGTTAGTGGCATCACACAGAGCTCCTATATTTTCTTCTCAGCAGCACCCACAGGACTTCTAGTGTGTTAGTGGCATCACACAGAGCTCCTCTATTTTCTTTGCAGAAGCACCCACAGGACTTCTAGTGTGTTAGTGGCATCACACAGAGCTCCTCTATTTTCTTTGCAGAAGCACCCATAGGACTTCTAGTGTGTTAGTGGCATCACACAGAGCTCCTATATTTTCTTCTCAGCAGCAGCACCCACAGGACTTCTAGTGTGTTAGTGGCATCACACAGAGCTCCTCTATTTTTCTTTGCAGAAGCACCCACAGGACTTCTAGTGTGTTAGTGGCATCACACAGAGCTCCTCTATTTTCTTTGCAGAAGCACCCATAGGACTTCTAGTGTGTTAGTGGCATCACACAGAGCTCCTATATATTCTTCTCAGCAGCACCCACAGGACTACCGACTACAATGGCTGGAAGACCGCCAAGGGGAGGCAGAGCGTGCAGAGCCAAGAACACCGGGCAGGCAGGCTCTGTTTCTAGTGGACGTGGCCGTGGCCGTGGACGTGGTCGTGCATCGTCATCAGCACGTGGCCATGGGACACGCGCGTCTTTGTTTTCGGCAGCTGGACATGTGGAGCCGCATCATGCTGAAGGCTTGGTAGAATGGATGACCAAGCCCTCCTCATCCTCCTCATCCTCTCTCACCCAGGCTCAGGGTACTGGCAGAGCATCATCAGCCACCCCTTCCCTAGACCCACCATGTCCTCCTGAGGAGTCCCCCGAACTCTTTGAGCACAGTGTTGGGTACATGCTCCAGGAGGATGCCCAACGATTCGAAGGCTCGGATGATGATACCCAGCTTGAGGAATCTGGCAGTACTGTTCCACCAGCTGCAGCTTACTGCCAGGTTTGCTCTAGTGGTGAAGAGGGAGGGGATGATGAGGTCACTGACTCCACGTGGGTGCCTGAAGGGAGAGAGGATGAGGAGGAGGACGAGGAGGAGGAGGATGCGGCGTCACATGTCCAACGAGGCAGGATGCCCCCTGGAGGCCAGGTAGAGGCCAGCACAGCAACTGTACAACACCGCAGAGCTCCGCCTGTGCAGGGCGCTGCCTCTGCACGTTATCAGAAAAGTTCTTTGGTGTGGGCCTTTTTTGAGACGAGTGCATCAGATCGCACCACTGCTATTTGCAATATTTGTCTCAAGCGTATCTCGCGTGGCCAAAACATCAGCCGCTTGGGCACCACAAGCATGACCAGACATATGGCGACCTGCCATGCAGCTCATTGGCAGGCACACATAAAAGACCCACACCAAAGAACTAAGCGGACCTCTCCTTGCTCCTCCTCAGCTGGGATCTCCATCCCCACTACACCTTCAGTCCTCTCTGAAAGCTGCTCTGAGAGGACTGAAGGTGTAGAATTAGGTGTGTCACAACCAAGTACTTGCAGTACACCGACGTCCGATTGCAGCAGGCAAATTTCCCTGCCCCAGCTGCTGGACCGTAGAAAGAAGTACACTCCCAGCCATCCACATGCCCAGCGGTTGAATGCTAGCCTGGCTAAATTGCTAGCACTTCAACTGCTGCCTTTTCAGTTGGTAGACTCGGCCCCCTTCCGTGAGTTTGTTCAATGTGCGGTTCCTCATTGGCAGGTTCCCAAACGCCACTTTTTCTCACGGAAGGCGATTCCGTCTCTCTACCGGCATGTGGAGGGCAATGTCCATGCCTCGCTGGACAGGGCGGTCAGCGGTAAGGTGCATATTACCGCTGACTCATGGTCCAGCAGGCATGGACAGGGACGGTACCTTTCTTTCACGGCCCATTGGGTCACTCTATTGGCAGCTGGGAGGGATGCAGGACAAGGTGCAGTAGTGTTGGAGGTTGTTCCGCCACCACGCCTCCAAAACGCTACTACTGCTACTGGTTGTGACACACCTCTCTCCTCCACCCCCTCCTCTTCTTCTTCCTCCAGTGCTCTGTCCTTGGAACCAGCGGTGCTCCGTAGGCGTACAAGGGGCTACGCAAGTACGCAGGCAAAAAGATGCCATGCCGTGCTTGCGCTGGTGTGTTTGGGGGACAGGAGCCACACTGGGCCAGAGGTTCTGGCAGCTCTGCAGGGGCAGGCCGAGAGGTGGTTGACGCCACGTCAGCTTAAGCCAGGAATGGTCGTTTCTGACAATGGCACCAACCTCCTCTCCGCCCTGCGACAGGGGCAGCTCTGCATGGCTCACGTCCTCAACCTGGTGGTGCAGCGGTTCTTGGGCAGGTTCCCAGGCTTACAGGATGTCCTGAGGCAGGCCAGGAAAGTCTGTGTGCATTTCCGCCGATCTTATAATGCCAGTGCTCGGCTGACTGAGCTGCGAAAGGAGCTGAACCTGCCCAAGAACCGCCTAATATGTGACATGCCCACCAGGTGGAACTCAACGTTGGCCATGCTGCAGCGACTGCACACGCAGCAGAGGGCCATCAATGAGTACCTTTGCGACTATGGCACCAGGACAGGGTCAGGGGAGCTTGGTTTTTTTTCCCCACGTCAGTGGAGCATGATCAGGGATGCATGCACTGTCCTCTCACCATTTGAGGAGGCCACGAGGATGGTGAGCAGTGACAGTGCATGCATCAGTGACACTGTCCCTCTTGTCCACCTGTTGGAGCATACGCTGCGTGGGATAATGGACAGGGCACTTGAGGCAGAACAGAGGCAGGAAGAGGAGGACTTCCTTGCCTCTCAAGGCCCCCTTTATCCGGACAGTGTTCCTTCTGTCCCACCCATCACACAGGAAGAGGATGAGGAGGAGGAGGAGGAGGAGGAGGAGGAGGAGGAGGAGGATTGTGTGAGCATGGAGGTGGAGCCTGGCACTCAGCATCAGCAGCAGCAGTCTTTTAGGGATGATGTACAGTCCCAACAAACCAGTGGACTTGCACGTGGCTGGGAGGAGGTGGCTGGCGATCATGTCATCCTCAGTGACCCAGAAGACTCCGGACCGAATGCCTCAGCTAACCTACGCTGCATGGCCTCCCTGATCCTGCAAAGCCTGCGGAAGGATCCTCGTGTTCTTCGGATCAAGGAGAGGGACCATTACTGGCTGGCCACTCTCCTTGATCCGCGGTACAAGGGTAAGGTTGCGGACCTTATCTTGCCGTCGCAGAGGGAGCAGAGGATGAGACATCTCAGGGAGGCCTTGCAGAAAGGTCTGTGCAACGCGTTCCCAGAAACTGGGAGGCTACAAACTCCTGGTCCTGGGCGACGAGTTGCTGAGGCTTCGGTCAGTAGCAGAAGGAGCGGTGGGGAAGGTGGACGTCTGACCGATGCGTTCAGACAATTTTTTAGTCCGCAGCCCCAAGGTATGATCGGTTCCAGCAACCATCGCCAGCGTCTGATATACATGGTGCAGGAATACCTTGGGGCAAGGTCAGACTTGGACACCTTTCCCACCGAAAATCCTCTGGCTTACTGGGTCCTGAGGATGGATCACTGGCCAGAGCTTGCACAGTATGCAATTGAGCTACTGGCCTGTCCTGCCTCCAGCGTTCTTTCCGAACGCACATTCAGTGCTGCTGGAGGATTTGTCACCGATCATAGGGTGCGCCTGTCCACCGCCTCGGTTGATCGACTGACCTTCATCAAAATGAATCAGTCTTGGATCACCACCAGCTACCAGGCACCTGAGGCGGATATAACCGAATAATTTTTAATATCACATCCCTTCAAGACTGCCTATGCTGATGCTGAGTGACTGTCCTCTTATGTTCACTGACTATCCTCTTCCTCCTCCTCAATGATCCATGCCACCACACCAGTGCCTAAGGCACAATTTTTCAGCCCCTGTTTAACAGGGGCGTGTACATACAATTTTTTATAAAAAAATGCTTCGCAACACGTGTGACTGCTGTGCTCCAAGTACAGTATCTGTGAGGGGTTGCAGTGTTGTGGCACCATCTAGATAATAGGGGTAACCAGTGCGCTCAACCAAAAACTATTAAATCAAATAAGGAGAAAAATGGAAAAGGAAAGCAGCCAACATATAAGTGATCTCACACTTTTAAAGGTAAAATTGAATGAAGAGGGTATGTGGCGCTAACCCTTATGTAAATCAATAAATAATCTAAAAATAATCTAAAATGACCAGTTTGCAAAGCTCAGAGTATCCGAAAGATGAGTGACCTTTAGTGTTGTGGCACCAGCACCAGTGCCTAAGGCAAATTTTTCAGCCCCTGTTTAACAGGGGCGTGTACTTACAATTTTTTAAAAAAAATGCTTCGCAACACGTGTGACTGCTGTGCTCCAAGTACAGTATCTGTGAGGGGTTGCAGTGTTGTGGCACCAGCACCAGTGCCTAAGGCAAAATTTTCAGCCCCTGTTTAACAGGGGCGTGTACTTACAATTTTTTAAAAAAATGCTTCGCAACACGTGTGACTGCTGTGCTCCAAGTACAGTATCTGTGAGGGGTTGCAGTGTTGTGGCACCAGCACCAGTGCCTAAGGCACAATTTTTCAGCCCCTGTTTAACAGGGGCGTGTACTTACAATTTTTTAAAAAAAAATGCTTTGCAACACGTGTGACTGCTGTGCTCCAAGTACAGTATCTGTGAGGGGTTGCAGTGTTGTGGCACCAGCACCAGTGCCTAAGGCACAATTTTTTCAGCCCCTGTTTAACAGGGGCGGTAATTACAATTTTTTAAAAAAATGCTTTGCAACACGTGTGACTGCTGTGCTCCAAGTACAGTATCTGTGAGGGGTTGCAGTGTTGTGGCACCAGCACCAGTGCCTAAGGCACAATTTTTCAGCCCCTGTTTAACAGGGGCGGGTAATTACAATTTTTAAAAAAAATGCTTTGCAACACGTGTGACTGCTGTGCTCCAAGTACAGTATCTGTGAGGGGTTGCAGTGTTGTGGCACCAGCACCAGTGCCTAAGGCACAATTTTTCAGGCCCTGTTTAACAGGGGCGGGTAATTACAAATCTTGATCTAATAGTTCACAGCAGGGCCCATTCCTGCGCCCACCAAGAGTAACTATGAGGGCCTACAGTCTTGTGGCAACACCGTCCACCACCACCGCCAAAGGCCCAATTTTTCTGCCCAGTTCATCAGGTGCTTGCAATTACAAATCTTGATCTAATAACACACAGCAGGGCCCATTCCTGCGCCCACCAAGAGTAACTGTGAGAGCTTACAGTCTTGTGGCAACACCATCCACCACCACCGCCAAAGGCCCAATTTTTCTGCCCTGTTCATCAGGTGCTTGCAATTACAAATCTTGATCTAATAACTCACAGCAGGGCCCATTCTTGCGCCCACCAAGAGTAACTGTGAGAGCTTACAGTCTTGTGGCAACACCGTCCACCACCACCGCCAAAGGCCCAATTTTTCTGCCCTGTTCATCAGGTGCTTGCAATTACAAATCTTGATCTAATAACTCACAGCAGGGCCCATTCTTGCGCCCACCAAGAGTAACTGTGAGAGCTTACAGTCTTGTGGCAACACCGTCCACCACCACCGCCAAAGGCCCAATTTTTCTGCCCTGTTCATCAGGTGCTTGCAATTACAAATCTTGATCTAATAACTCACAGTAGGGCCCATTCCTGCGCCCACCAAGAGTAACTGTGAGAGCTTACAGTCTTGTGGCAACACCGTCCACCACCACCACCACCCCCAATTTTTCTGCCCTGTTCAACAGGTGCATGCAATTACAAATCTTGATCTATTAACTCACAGCAGGGCCCATTCCTGTGCCCACCAGTCTTGTGGCTACACCAACATCTAATAGGGCAAATTTCTGCAGAGTATATACGCCAGGCCCCTACTTTCAAACATCCAACTTACAAACGACTCCTACTTGCAAATGGAAAGAGAAAACAGGAAGTGAGAGGAAATCTACCCCTAGGAAGGGAAATTCTATCCTGTTAGATTTAATTTGGGAAAAAGGTATCTCCTCTCTACTGATACTTTATCACCAATCCTTGTTTCAATTAAAACCCCACTTTTTCCAAAAACATTTGTCATTGGGACGGAAAGTGAGGTGACATGTTCTGAACAGATGTGCAAAGACAGCAAATGTTACAGGGGTGATAACCCCTCCCTATGTTCTCCAAAAAGCTTAAAAATAGATTTTTTTGGGATGGAGCTACACTTCATAATGTACCTGTTCAGATTCTACTTAAGAACAAACCTAAAGCCGCAAGTGGTTTTAAATGGCTTCTTTTTTTTCCTTTAAAAATGTCATTTTGTGCAAGGACAGTTCTAAACACGGGAAACACATGCCACTTCACAGGCATACTTTAGACACCCCCCAGGTACCATATTTAAAGGAAAATTTCACTTTTTTTTTTTCACTTTATGCATCATTAAAATGACTGCTCCCGAAAAAACGTTAGTTTTTAAAAGTTCTTTTTGCATTGATATATGTCCCCTGGGGCAGGACCCGGGTCCCCAAACCTGTTTTATGACATTAACATGCATATTGGCCGTTGTAATTAGCACTTTTGATTTCGAACGTTCGCGTCCATTATAACGTATAGGGTTCGAAAATTCGCGCGAACTTTCGGTCGGTTCGAAGGTTCTGGTGCGAACCGAACCCGGGGGTGTTCGGCTCATCCCTAATTGCCATTTGCAGGCAGAGACCGTGGGCTCCTATGGTGTAGCCACATTTAAAGTCTCTGGTGCTAGCTGTCCTACATACGGCTACTGATACCAGTAAGCCCTCTTCAGGCCCTGCCAGCCCTCCTGGCTGCAGCTGCCTTTTTCCACTGCACCCATCTCAGACTGAAAGCTCCCAGTCCTCTCAGGCGTGCCCCCCCAGTCCTCCTGTCTGTGCCTCACTCACCAGCTCTCTTGGCTGCGACCAGTTGACCTCCCTGGAGTCCCTTAGTAGTGCTCTCTCTCGCTATCCTCTCCTTTATTGCCATAAAAAGTGTTTGGGGACCCAGGTCCTGCCCCAGGGGACATGTATCAATGCAAAAAAAAGTTTTAAAAATGGGCAGTGGTTTTAATAATGCTCAACCCCCTCAATACAGGGCACTTACACCCCCTTCCTGCCCAGACCAATTTTCAGCTTTCAGCGCTCTCACATTTTGAATGACAATTACTCAGTCATGCAACACTATACCCATATGACATTTTTTTCACACAAATAGAGCTTTCTTTTGGTGGTATTTAATCACTAGTGGGTTTTTTATTTTTTGTGCTATAAATAAAAAAAGACGGTAAATTTTGTGAAAAAAATGCCTTTTTCTTTGTTTCTGTCATAAAATTTTGCTAATTAGTAATTTTTCTTCATAGATTTTGGTAAAATTAACCCAAATCAGTGTATATTATTTGGTCTTTGTGAAAGTTATAGAGTCTACAAACTATGGTGCCAATCACTGAAAATTGATCACATCTGATCAGGCCTTTAGGCCTTTAGTACATCAGGTGAATCTTATTTCTTGAGACACTAACAAGTCAGGAAAGTACAATAACCCCCCAAATGACCCCTTTTTAGAAAGTAGACATTGCAAGCTATTAAGTAAGTAGCATGGTGAGTTTTTTTAAGTTGTAATATTTTCCCACAATTCTTTGCAAAATTACGTTTTTTTTTTTTTTTGTTTTTTTTTTACAAAATTGTCATATTATCAAGTTATTTCTCACACACAGCATATGCATACAACAAATTACACCCCAAAATACATTCTGCTACTCTTCCCAAGTGTATGGTGATACTACATGTGTGAGACTTTTACACAGCCTGGCTGCATACAAAGACCCAACATTGAAGTAGCCCCTTCAGGCGTTCTACGAGCATAAATGACACATCAATGGAATTGCTCACAAAAAGACCCAATTTTGGAAATCAAACACCCCAACAGTGGCGGAATTACCAGGGTCTCACCAGTCGCATTTGCCGCCCGGGAGATAGTATAGTACACTGGGGAGTCCGCTCCATCCATCCTCTCTGGCCGCTACGCCCATCCTTCCCGAGCGCACTCACGGGCACACTGCACAGGCTCCGCCCATCCTCTCCACCCATCCTCTCATCCCACACTCAGGGGCACAGTCCCTGCCCGCTTCACCCATCCTCTCCGCGGCACCGCCCGCTCCGCCCAACCTCTCCACCCATACTATCCGCCTGCACTCACAGGCACAGTCCCCGCCCATCTTCTCCGGCTCCGCCTGCACTCACAGGCCCTGCCCATCATTTCTGTTCGCCCAAGCAAGATCCAGCAAGGAGGGGGGCCAAGTAATCTGCAAGTGAGTGGCACCTATCCCTCAATATCAACACTGCCACTGATCCCCACAGCACCATTACTGCACTGATACCCCCCACACCACCACTACTACTGCACTGATACCCCCCCACACCACTACTACTACACTAATACCCCCCCACACCACCACTACTGCACTAATACCCCCCCCACACCACTACTACTACTACACTAATACCCCCCACACCACCACTACTGCACTAATATCCCCCCACACCACCACTACTGCACTAATACCCCCCACACCACCACTACTGCACTAATACCCCCCACACCACCACTACTGCACTGATACCCCCCCACACCACCACTACTACACTAATACCCCCCACACCACCACTACTGCACTAATACCCCCCCACACCACCACTACTGCACTAATACCCCCCACACCACCACTACTGCACTGATACCCCCCACACACCACCACTACTGCACTGATACCCCCACACTATCACTACTGCACTGATACCCCCCACACCACCACTACTGCACTGATACCCCCACACTATCACTACTGCACTGATACCCCCACACCACCACTACTGCACTGATACCCCCCCCCCCCACACCACCACTACTGCACTGATACTCCCCACACCACCACTACTGCACTGATAGCCCCCACACCACCATTACTGCACTGATACCTCCCCACACCACCACTACTGCACTGATACCCCCCACACCACCAGTACTGCACTGATACCCCCCACACCACCACTACTACTGCACTAATACCCCCCACACCACCACTACTGCACTGATACCTCCCCACACCACCACTACTGCACTGATACCCCCCACACCACCAGTACTGCACTGATACCCCCCACACCACCACTACTACTGCACTAATACCCCCCACACCACCACTACTGCACTGATACCCCCCACACCACCACTACTACACTAATACCCCCCACACCACCACTAATGCACTGATACCCCCCACACCACCACTGATGCACTGATACCCCCCACACCACCACTACTGCACTGATACCCCCCACACCACCACTACTGCACTGATACCCCCCCCCACACCGCCACTACTGCACTGATACCCTCCCACACCGCCACTACTGCACTGATACCCCCCCTACACCGCCACTACTGCACTGATAACCCCCCTACACCGCCACTACTGCACTGATAACCCCCCTACACCGCCACTACTGCACTGATAACCCCCCTACACCGCCACTACTGCACTGATACCCCCCCCACACCGCCACTACTGCACTAATACCCCCCCACACCACCACTACTGCACTAATACCCCCCACACCACCACTACTGCACTAATACCCCCCCACACCACCACTATTGCACTAATACCCCCCACACCACCACTACTGCACTGATACCCCCCACACCACCACTACTGCACTGATACCCCCCACACCACCACTACTGCACTGATACCCCCACACTATCACTACTGCACTGATACCCCCCACACCACCACTACTGCACTGATACCCCCACACTATCACTACTGCACTGATACCCCCCCACACCACCACTACTGCACTGATACCCCCCCCCACACCACCACTACTGCACTGATACTCTCCCACACCACCACTACTGCACTGATACCCCCCACACCACCACTACTGCACTGATACCTCCCCACACCACCACTACTGCACTGATACCCCCCACACCACCAGTACTGCACTGATACCCCCCACACACCACCACTACTACTGCACTAATACCCCCCACACCACCACTACTGCACTGATACCTCCCCACACCACCACTACTGCACTGATACCCCCCACACCAACAGTACTGCACTGATACCCCCCACCACCACCACTACTACTGCACTAATACCCCCCCACACCACCACTACTGCACTGATACCCCCCACACCACCACTACTACACTAATACCCCCCACACCACCAC
This sequence comes from Lithobates sylvaticus, assembly GCA_028564925.1. Taxonomy (NCBI): domain Eukaryota; kingdom Metazoa; phylum Chordata; class Amphibia; order Anura; family Ranidae; genus Lithobates; species Lithobates sylvaticus. The sequence goes on from CM053026.1 coordinate 540,848,045, forward strand.
TAATGCACTGATACCCCCCCACACCACCACTGATGCACTGATACCCCCCACACACCCCCCACACCACTACTGCACTGATACCCCCCACACCACCACTACTGCACTGATACCCTCCCACACCGCCACTACTGCACTGATAACCCCCCTACACCGCCACTACTGCACTGATAACCCCCCTACACCGCCACTACTGCACTGATAACCCCCCTACACCGCCACTACTGCACTGATAACCCCCCTACACCGCCACTACTGCACTGATACCCCCCACACCGCCACTACTGCACTGATACCCCCCACACCGCCTCTACTGCACTGATACCCCCCCACACCGCCACTACTGCACTGATACCCCCCCACACCGCCACTACTGCACTGATACCCCCCACACCACCACTACTGCACTGATACCCCCCACACCACCACTACGGCACTGATACCCCCCACACCACCACTATGGCACTGATACCCCCACACCACCACTACTGCACTGATACCCCCCACACCACCACTACTGCACTGATGACCCCCACACCACCACTACTGCACTGATACCCCCCACACCACCACTACTGCACTGATACCCCCCACACCACCACTACTGCACTTATACCCCCCACACCACCACTACTGCTGCACTGATACCCCCACACCATCACTACTGCACTGATACCCCCCACACCACCACTACTGCACTGATACCCCCCCCCCACACCACCACTACTGCACTGATACCCCCCACACCACCACTACTGCACTGATACCCCCCACACCACCACTACTGCACTGATTACCCCCCCCCACACCACCACTACTGCACTTATACCCCCCACACCACCACTACTGCACTTATACCCCCACACCACCACTACTGCACTGATACCCCCCCCACACCACCACTACTGCACTGATACCCCCCCACACCACCACTACTGCACTGATACCCCCCCACACCACCACTACTGCACTGATACCCCCCACACCACCACTACTGCACTGATACCCCCCACACGACCACTACTGCACTGATACCCCCACACCACCACTACTGCACTGATACCCCCCACACGACCACTACTGCACTGATACCCCCCCACACCACCACTACTGCACTGATACCCCCCACACCACCACTACTGCACTTATACCCCCCACACCACCACTACTGCACTTATACCCCCACACCACCACTACTGCACTGATACCCCCCCCCCACACCACCACTTCTGCACTGACACCCCCCACACCCCACCACCACTACTGCACTGATACCCCCCACACCACCACTACTGCGCTGATACCCCCCACACCACCACTACTGCGCTGATACCCCCACACCACCACTACTGCGCTGATACCCCCCACACCACCACCACTACTGCACTGATACCCCCCACACCACCACTACAGCACTGATCCCCCCACCCCCCACACCACTACTGCACTTATCCCCCCCACACCACTGCTGCCACTGACCCCCCCCCCCCCCCCCCCCACCACCACCACTACTGCCACTGATCCCCACACCACCCCTTCTGCACTGATTCCCCCCCACACCACCACTGCTGCCACTGATACCCCCCACACCACCACCACCACTGCCACTGATACCCCCCCCCCCCCCCACACCACTGCTGCCACTGATACCCCCCTCACACACCACCACCCCCACTACTGCCACTGATACCCCCCACACACCCCTACTGCCACTGATCCCCCCACACCACCACCACTGATACCCCCCCCCCACACCACCACCACTACTGCCACTGCCACTGATACCCTGATACCCCCACACCACCCCTACTACAACTGATTCCCCCCTCCCCACACCACCACCATGATCACTACTGCCACTGATCCCATCTTTGCCACTGATACCATTCCCCTCCCCACCACTCATCCCATCCCACCCCCCCAACCATCAACCTTGCCACGGATCCCATCCTCCCACCACCGCTGTCACTCATTTCATCCAATGCCCCTCACCGCTGCCACTCATCCCATCCAATCCCCCCCCTTCCACTACCACTCATCCCATCCAATACCCCCCTTCCACTACCACTCATCCCATCCCACCCTCCTCCAACCATCACCCTTGCCACTCATCCCATTCCCCCCACCACCTCTGCCACTCATCCCATTCAATCCCCCTACCACTGATCACACCCCCCCAACCACAACCCTTGCCGGTGATCCCATCCCCCTTCACCGCTGCCACTCAGCCCATCCTCCGACCACCCCCGCTGCCACTCATCCCATCCCCACCCAACCACCACTGCCGCCACTGATCCCATCCCCCCACCGCTGCCACTCATCCCATCTCTCCCTCACCGCTGCCACTGATCCCATCACCACACCACCGATGCCACTGATCCTATCCCTCCCCAACCACCACTGAACCCACCCCCCACCAACACCGCTGCCACTCATCCCAGGGGTATAACTAAAGGGGTCACAATTGCAATAGCACACATGTTGCCCCTGAACACCTGGATGGGGGGGCATTTAGAGGAACAAACCCCTCCATTTTATTCCTGCAGCCACTAAAAGTCTGCTTCTCCTCCTCTCCCTCTGATAGGCATTCAGTGGCTGCAGGACGAACATGGAGGGGATTTGTTCCCCCTCCTATCCAGGTCTTTTTGCCCCTGGGTTCAGTGGAAAGGTCCCTGGCAGGGGGTCAGGGGGGCCCTCCATGGTTTCTTGCACCGGGGCCCTGAAGGTTCTAGTTACGCCACTGCACCCCAACGTATAATCTATAATGAGTCTTTTGAATGGTTCATTTTTTATAGAAGTTTTTGGAAAATGTGAAAAAAAATGAAAACACATTTTTTTTACACAAAGTTGTCAATTTATAAGATATTTCTAACACATAGCATGTATATAGCAAAAATTATACCCCAAAATACATTCTGCTACTCTTCCCGAGTATGGCGATACCACATGTGCGAGACTTTTACACAGCCTGGCCACATACAGAGGCCCAACATTGAATCTCATTTCATTCATGTGGGTTGTATGTAATTCATACCTATCACACTTTAAGGTCCTTGAGCACCAGGACAGTGGAATTACCTACAAAATGACCCCATTTTGGAAGAAAAACACCTCAACGTATATTCTATGAGGCATGGGCTGCAGATAGGTACTCGGGTACTCTGATGGGCTGCAGATAGGTACTCGGGTACTCTGATGGGCTGCAGATAGGTACTCAGGTACTCTGATGGGCTGGAGACAGGTACTCAGGTAACTTTATGAGCTGCAGACAAGTACTCGGGTACTCCGAAGGGCTGGTGACAGGTACTTGGTTACTCTTATGGGCTAGTGACAGGTAATCGCATACGCTGATGGACTGGTGACAGGTACTCAGGTACTCTGATGGCCTGGTGACAGGTACTCGGATACTCTGATGGCCTGGGGACAGGTACTTGGGTACTCTGATGGGCTACAGATATGTACTCGGGTACTGTGATGGGCTGGTGACTGGTATTCGGGTACTCTGAAGGGCGGTGACAGGTACACAGGTACTCGGTACTCATATAAACTGTGACAGGTACTCATGTACTCAGATGGACTGTGACAGGTACTCTGGTACTCAGATAAACTGTGACAGGTACTCGGGTACTCAGATGGACTGTGACAGGTACTCATATGGACTGTGACAGGTACTTAGGTACTCTGGTACTCATATGGACTGTGACAGGTACTCAGGTACTCAGATGAACTGTGACAGGTACTCAGATACTCAGATGAACTGTGACAGGTACTCAGATGAACTATGACAGATATTCAGATGGACTGTGACAGGTACTTAGATGGACTGTGACAGGTATTTTGATGGGTGGTGACAGGTCCTCTTTATTGGGGGGGCAATCAGTGTGTGTTGGTGTACACGAGATGTTACCTCTTATGGTGTGTTACGATCGGTGTGTGAGGAGGAGAACCCAGTAACATCTCGTTACCGCTCTATGTTTACATTTAGTGATTGGCTGTGAAAGGATCACATGGTAAACAGCCACCGGCCAATGGCTGTTTACCAGCATCGGTGCACACGCAGTGCGCTCGCGCACATGCGCCGTGCAAAGTGGGGCGGTACCCGCGTCTCCCTGACACGCTGCCACTGAAGGGCTGCGTGTACACGATCACGTGCATGCCCTGTTTAAATGGACAGACGTCATATGACACCCGACCAGAACAAGAGCCGCGCACCCTGGCCGTCATATGATGGCCGGCGGGCGGCAATCGGTTAAAGTGAAACAATAAAAATGTAATATTCCTTTAAATATCGTGCCTGGGGGTGTCCTTACTATGCCTGTAAAGTAGCGCATCTTTCCCATGTTTATAACATTTGTACCACAGCAAAATTAAATTTCTAAAGGAAAAAATGTCATTTAAAACTGCTTGCGGCTGTAATGTATTGTCGGATCCCAGTAATATAGATAAAAATCATTGAAAAAAACGGCGTGGGTTCCCCCCCACCCAAAAATACCCCCAAAATGGTGTAGATGTCCCCCCCCCCCAAAATCCATACCAGGCCCTTCAGGTCTGGTATGGATATTAAGGGGAACCCTGCAGCAAAAAATAAATGGAGTGGGGGTCCCCCAGGCACTATATACTCTGAACAGCAGTATATATACTATATAGCCTGCCCTATATACTCTGCAGAAAAACTGGGCCTTAGGTGTTGGTGGTACCAGAACACTGTAACCCCTCACAGTTACTCTTGTTGGGTGCTGGAACGGGCCCTGCTATGAAATATTATATAAAAATTTGTAATTACATACCCCTGTTAAATAGAGGCAGAAAAATTGGGCATTGGGTGGTGATGGTGGTGTCACAACACCGTAACCCCTCACAGATACTCTTGTTGGGCGCAGGAACGGGCCCCGCTGTAAAAAATTATATCATAAATTGTAATTGCATGCACAGGAACGGGCCCTGCTTAACTATTATTTCAAAAATAGTAATTACATGCCCCTGTTAAACAGGGGCAGAAAAATTGGGCCTTTGGTTTTGGTGGCACCAGAACACTGTAAGCCCTCACAGTTACTTTTGTTGGGCGCAGGAACGGGCCCTGCTGTGAAATATTTTATCAAAAATTGTAATTACATGCCCTATTAAACAGTGGCAGAAAAATTGGGCCTTGGGTGGTGATGGTGGTGCCACAACACCGTAACCCCTCACAGATACTCTTGTTGGGCGCAGGAACGGGCCCCGCTGTAAAAAATTATATCATAAATTGTAATTGCATGCACAGGAACGGGCCCTGCTTAACTATTATTTCAAAAATAGTAATTACATGCCCCTGTTAAACAGGGGCAGAAAAATTGGGCCTTTGGTTTTGGTGGCGCCAGAACACTGTAAGCCCTCACAGTTACTTTTGTTGGGCGCAGGAACGGGCCCTGCTGTGAAATATTTTATCAAAAATTGTAATTACATGCCCTATTAAACAGTGGCAGAAAAATTGGGCCTTGGGTGGTGATGGTGGTGCCACAACACCGTAACCCCTCACAGATACTCTTGTTGGGTGCAGGAAACTGCCCTGCTGTGAAATATTATATCAAACATTTTAATTACATGTTCCCGTTAAACAGTGGCAGAAAAATTGGGCCTTGGGTGGTGGTGCCACAACACTGTAAAGCCCCATACACACGGTCGGATTTTCCGATGGATTCTGTCCTATCAGACAATGTTGTCGGAAATTCCGACCGTGTGGGCGCAGGAATGGGCCCGGCTGTGAAATTTTATATCAAAAAATTGTAATTACATGCCCCTGTTTAACAGGGGCAGAAAAATTGGGCCTTGGGTGGTGGTGGTGGTGCCACAACACTGTAACCCCTCACAGATACTCTTGTTGGGCACAGGAACAGGACTTGCTGTGAAATTTTATATCAAAAATAGTAACTACATGCCCCTGTTAAAAATTGGGCCTTGGGTGGTGGTGGTGTTGCCCTAAACCAAAAATATTGCTGGAAGCTAGCATCATCAAGATTGAGGAGGAATAGGATAGTCAGCATAGGCAGTCTTCAAGGGATCCCAGATCAGCATCAGATGCTTGATAGCTGCTGATTCAAGACTGATTCATTTTTATGAATGTGAGCCTATCAACGGAGTCTGTGGACAGGCGCACTCTTTGATCCATTACAAACCCTCCAGCAGCACTGAATAAATGTTCAGAAAGCACGCTGGATGCAGGACAGGCCAGTAGCTCAGTTGCATATTGAGAAAGTTCTGGCCAGTGGTCAATTCTTAAGACCCAGTAACCCAGTGGATACTCTGTTGGAAAGGTCTCCAAGTCTGCTCTTGCCCCTAGATATTCCTGCACCATATAATGCAGATGCTGGCGATGTTTGCTTGAACTGATCAGACCTTGGCGCTGAGGACTGAAAAATTGTTTAAAGGCATCGGTCAGCCGGCCACCTTCTCCACCTCTCTTCCTCTGACTGAACAAAGCCTCAGCAACTTGTTGTCCAGCACCAAGAAATGGTAACCTCCCAGGGTCTGAAAATGCATTACACAAACCTCCTGAAGATGTTTCATCCTCTGCTCCCTCTGCGAAGGCAGGATGAGTTCTGCAACTTTACCCTTGTAACATGGATCAAGAAGGATTACCAGCCAGTAATGATCCCTCTCCTTGATACCACGAATCCTAGGGTCCTTTCACAGGCTTTGTGGAATCAGGGAGGCCATGAGTAAGTTTTCAGAGGCATTCGATTCTGAGTCCTCTGGGTCACTAAGGATAACACGATCTGTAACTACCTCCTCCCAGCCACGTACAACTCCTTGGGTTTCTGGGGACTGAAAACCATCCCTTGAAGACTGCTGCTGAGTGTTATCCTCTACATCCATGGTGACACAATCCTCCTCCTCCTCTTCTTCCTGTGTGTTTGGCGGGCCCGCAGGAATGCTATCTGGATAAAGGGGGCCTTGAGAGGAAAGGAAGTCCTCCTCTTCCTCCGGCTGTTCTGCCTCAAGTGCCCTGTCCCTGATTCCACAAAGCGTGTGCTCCAGCAGGAAGACTAGAGGGAGAGTGTCACTGATGCATGCATTGTTGCTGCTCATCATCCTTGTGGCCTCCTAAAATGGTGACAGGACAGTGCATGCATCCTTGATCAGAAGCCACTGGCATGCCGAAAAGAAGCCAAGCTCCCCTGACCCTGTCCTGGTGCCATACTCGCACAGGTACTCATTGATGGCCCTCTGCTGTGTGTGCAGCCGCTGCAGCATTGCCAACATTGAGTTCCACCTGGTGGTCATGTCACAAATGAGGCGGTTGGTGGGCAGGTTGCATTCCCCTTGAATGTCAGCCAGCCGGGCAATGTATGGCCAACGGAAATGACCACAGACTTTTCTGGCCTGCCTCAGGAGATCTTGTAAGCCTGGGTACCTGTTCAAGAACCGCTGCACCACCAAATTCAGGACGTGCGCCAAACATTGAACATGGGTCAAGTGTCCCTGTCGAAGGGCGGTAAGAAGGTTGGTGCCATTGTCACATACAACTATTCCTGGCTGAAGCTGGCATGGCGTCAACCACCTCTGAGTCTGTCCCTGCAGAGCTGACAGAATCTCTGCCCCAGTGTGGCTCCTGTCCCCTAGACAGACCAACTCAAGCACTGCAGGGCATCTTTAAGCCTGACTGCTTGCGTAGCCCCTTGAATGCTTACGGAGCACCGCTGTTTCAGAGGACAAATCTGCAGAAGAGGCCATAGAGGAATAAGAAGAGGAGGGGGGTGGAGGAGAGAGCTGTGGCAGAATCACCACTAGCATTTTGGAGGCGTGGTGGTGGAACAAGCTCCAACAACACTGAACCCTGTCCTGCATCCTTCCCAGCTGCCAGCACATTTACCCAGTGCACCGTGAAGGAAAGGTAACATCCCTGCCCATGCCTGCTGGACCATAAGTCAGCGGTAATATGAACCTTACTGCTGACCGCCCTGTCCAACGAGGCCAAAACAATGCCTTCCACAAGTAGAGAGCTGGAATGGCCTTCCATGAAAAGAAATGGCGTTTTGGAACCTGCCACTGAGGTACAGCACATGCCACAAATTCACAAAAGGGGGCAGAGTCTACCAGCTGAAAAGGCAGCAGTTGCAGTGCTAGCAATTTGGCCAAGCTAGCATTTAGACGCTGAGCATGTGGATTGCTGGGACCAAATTCCTTTTTACGGTTCAGCAACTGGGGTAGGGAAATATGCCTGCTAAAATCAATTGGTGGTGGTATTGCTATACCTTCATTCCTCTCAGTACAGGTTGTTGAGAGGACAGGAGGTATAGTAGGGTTGGAGATCCCAGATGAGGAGCAAGGAGAAGTCCGCCTTTTTCTTTGATGTGTGTCTTTCAAGTGCTGTTGCCAACAGACTACATGACAGATCGTCATTTGTCTGGTCAAGCATGTGGTGCTGTTCTGGCCACCCTTGATCTGCTTCAGACATAGGTTGCAAACAGCAACAGTGCGATCTGCTGCACACATGTCAAAAAAGGGCCACACCAAGAAGGAACTTTTTAAAGTCAGCGAGGAGTCAGCAGCGCCCTGCACCTGCGGAGTTCTGCGGTGTGATGCAATAGGGTGGCTGCCCTTAAGCTGCCCTCTAGAGGACATCCTGCCTCATTAGAGTTGTGCCTCCTCCTCCTCCTCACAGTCAGTGACCTCATCATCCCCTCCCTCCTCGTCACTGGAGCAAACTTGGCAGTATGCTGCAGCTAGAGGAACATGACTGCCAGTTTCTTGCCCTTCTGTGGCACCCCCTCTCTCTAGGCTCATGTTACTCCCTTCCTCAACCTGGGAACCAACATCAGAACCTTCAAATCGCACAGAGCTGCAATGGAGTTTACTTGCTGTTATCCATTACTCTTATACTAAAGATATTCACCTTACTCAGGTACTTACTATATCTTACTATATCCACCTTTTGATACCTACTTTATTTAGGCATCTTACACACAGTTCATTTTTTGAGTACTTATTTTTATTTCATTTTATTTTTGTTTTTTTTATTTTTGTTTTCCCTTTGCTATCCTATGTTTTCCACCATCTCCATGTCCCTACCATCCTTGGCCCAGGCCTTTTACTTATGTATACATATCTTTATGCCAATACTCATTGATTTTACTTTACTAATTCAGATGCCTGACAAACATACTCATGTTTATAGCCTATACTTTTTATGGACTAACGAGGTCTCTACTCTCTAGGGATACATCAGTACACTACCATCACACAATCACAGTCCACCCCTCCCTCCTCTCTCTCCTTTCCTATCTTGTCACTTTCTAGTATCCCTCTGCCTTCCTATGTTTCTAACCATCTCCATGACCCTACCATCTTTGGCCCAGGCCTTTCATTCATATATACATATCTTTATGCTAATACTTATTGATTCTACTTCATTACTTTAGATGCCTGACAAACATACTTATGTTCACAGCCTATACTCTTTATGGACTAACGAGGTTTCTAGGGATACATCACTATATCCATGCCATACCTGCTCTCCGTTTGGCCCCTGGTGGGGTCCCATCTGACTCCGCCCCATCAGCTCCCTGGTGAGGCACCTGCTGCCGCCACCTTGGAGCCGCACACCTGTAGCCATGGTCAAGCTCAGTGGTGAGTATGGGGACCCATAACCCCTCCTACCCTGTGCCTTTATAATTAATACTGTGCCATAATGCCAAATATATACTTTTTCATCCTAGGCACATTGTTACACACATCCACCCCTGAAGAGCGAGCTGGATCTTGCGAAACGCGTTGAGTAGTATGATGCCCGTGTACTATGACTGCTATTACATTAATGTATCAATATTCCTTGTTTGTGTATCTTTTTTAAATTGGCAATTGTTGGTGATATCTATGCATGTAAACAATTTTACTTGAATAAACCATACTGTTTTGTTTACTGAAGGAAACAGGACCCACTTCATTTAAAGTCCCGGTGCGAACCCTTTGTTTTATTGAATAGACTGAAAAAAAGGATAGTGGCGCTGTTCTATTTGGATATGAATTTAAATAAATAAATATAAATGTACGTGTATTAACACCAAAAACTAGAGATCCAATAAAGTGCAAATGTGCGGCCTAAAATGTTGAATGAAATATACTTTTCATCAGTTTTTATTGAATTTCATAACATACAGTAAAGATGCAAATTACACATTGTATGCCGTTAAAATAATTTGAATGAAATATAAATAGACAAGTGACTAAAAGTAAAACACAGGTCAAAGGTGAAATAAAGAGTATGTGGTAATCCAAAAAAAGTGGCAATCAAGATAAATAAATGTGTTGATAATACGCAGATAATGAATAATAAGCAAAAAGTGACTTCAGTGGTATACAAGCTAAAAAAATGAATATGGGAAACTCCAATAAATTATTAAAAAATAAAAAAGTGAATGTACATATCAATCCATAAGAAGGACCGTAAACTCCAATACAATATCCAGAAAGTTGTAAATTCATAAGTGATGTCCAAATGGTGATGGAAAAAAATGTTCTTCTATATTCAAAAATAAATTAATAAAATAAATTAAAAAATAATATTCAATAGAAGTTATTTAAAATATGAAAAAAATCTCTATGAATAGTTCAATCCAAAATGACACAAAGAATCTGTGAAATGGCAAAAATTCCCAAAACTTCAGTGCAGGAATACAGCAGTAGGTGTCCTGTGCTCCCCTCCTTCATTCAATTCCCCTTATGTGCCTGCACTCACTGGAGCGCCTCACCCCTGCAGGGGTAACAGGCGTGGTACTACAAATCCCAGATGACCGCGTTCCTCTCAATGGGAAGTGGAATGATGTCCTCTATCCGGGGGGTTACCAGCTTCCAGACACTTGGTGGGTCTCAGCAGGGGTTAAAAGATACCAGCAGCGGCGAATATAATATGCATGAGAAAGGATGAGCCTCATAGTGTGAATCCATATTAAACACTATTTATTAAAAAGTAATTACAGCTAAAAAATAAATTTATAATGTGAGTGTAGAGCTGACGAGAACATACACTGAGGCAAATAACAGCAATGCAAAAAAGACTGCTTTACGCGTTTCGTCACACGGACGTCACCGGATGTGTGTGACAAAACGCGTAAGGCGGTCTTTCTTGGTACGCATTACGTCACTTCCGTGTTCGCCGTCTTCCGGTTTTTCGCTCTGCACGGCTGTGGAACGCACGCCAGCAGACCGGAACGAACGGCTTTTGGCATTGCTGTTATTTGCCTCAGTGTATGGGCTTGTCAGCGCTACACTTACATTATAAATTTATTTTTTAGCTGTAATGATTTTTTAATAAATAGTGTTTAATATGGATTCACACTATGAGGCTCATCCTTTCTCATGCATATGATATTCGCCGCTGCTGGTATCTTTTAACCCCTGCTGCAACCCACCAAGCTTCTGGAAGCTGGTAACGACCCGGATAGAGGACATCATTCCACTTCCCATTGAGAGGAACGCGGTCATCTGGGATTTGTAGTACCACGCCTGTTACCCCTGCAAGGGTGAGGCTCTCCGGTGAGTGCAGGCACATAAGGGGAATTGAATGAAGGAGGGGAGCACAGGACACCTACTGCTGTATTCGTGCACTGAAGTTTTGGGAATTTTTGCCATTTCACAGATTCTTTGTGTCATTTTGGATTGAACTATTCATAGAGATTTTTTTCACTACACATTCCTTATTTTAAATAACTTTTATTGAATATTATTTTTTAATTTATTTTATTAATTTATTTTTGAATATAGAAGAACATTTTTTTCCATCACCATTTGGACATCACTTATGAATTTACATCTTTCTGGATATTGTATTGGAGTTTACGGTCCTTCTTATGGATTGATATGTACATTCACTTAGTATTTATTTTTTAATAATTTATTGGAGTTTCCCATATCATTTTTTTTAGCTTGTATACCACTGAAGTCACTTTTTGCTTATTATTCATTATCTGCATATTATCAACACATTTATTTATCTTGATTGCCACTTTTTTTGGATTACCACATACTCTTTATTTCACCTTTGACCTGTGTTTTACTTTTAGTCACTTGTCTATTTATATTTCATTCAACATTTTAGGCCGCACATTTGCACTTTATTGGATCTCTAGTTTTTGGTGTTAATACACGTACATTTATATTTATTCATTTAAATTCATATCCAAATAGAACAGCGCCACTATCCCTTTTTTCAGTCTATTCAATTTTTGGCTGCACCCTGGTGTAGTTTTCCTAGGGAGGCTGCAGTTCATTATCCTGAGAGCGGATATCTGCGTTTACCTTTGTTTTATTATATGTTACTGGGACGGAAGTGGGTTACTGGGGACACCAGACCTTTCCCCTTTTTTCACCGTGCATGATGGTGGGGCTACGGAAGGAGTTACTGTGGCAGCTTTGGCAGCTGCGTTGGAAGACAAACTACTCTGAGCCTGGGTGATAGAGGATGAGGAGGATGAGGACGGCTTTATTATCCACCAACTCTTCTGCATGTTGTGGCTCAATAACATGGCCAGCAGCAGAAAAAAAGGACAAGTGTGCCCAATGGCCACCTGCAGAGGATGCACCATGTACACAACCACCACTGTTGACTGTAGACACAGAGGCTGCTTGCATATGGGCTACACTGAATGCATTTAGTATATACTGTATATATATATATATATATATATATATATACATATATATATATACACTGTATATATATATATATATACATATATTAATACACCACCTGAAGTGTACTAGAAACTGTACACACTGTACTAGATATTGTGTACACCGCCTGCACTGTATTAGAAACTTTACAACGGCTGCACTGTATTGTATGCTGTGTACACAACCAGAAGTGTAGTAGAAACTGTACCCACTGTAGTAGATACTGTGTACACCAGCTGCACTGTATTAGAAACTGTACACACTGTAGTATATACTGTGTACACCACCTGAAGTGTACACACTGTATTAAAAGCTGTACAACGGCTGCACTGTATTGTATACTGTGTACACCACCAGAAGTGTAATATAAACTGTACACACTGTATTAGATACTGTGTACACTGCCTGAAGTGTATTAGAAACTGTACACACACTGTATTAGATACTGTGTACACCACCTGAAGTGTATTAGAAACTGTACACACTGTATTAGATACTGTGTACACCACCAGAAAAGTAGTAGAAACTGTACACACTGTATTAGATACTGTGTATACCGCCTGAAGTGTATTAGAAACTGTACACACTGTATTAAATACAACTATGTACACTCCCTGTACATACTCCTTCAGCTTCCTCCTGCACATCACTTCCTCTTAAAACCACCAGAAAAGTAGTAGAAATTGTGCACACTGCATTAGATACTGTGTACACCGCCTGCACTGTATTAGAAACTGTACAACGGCTGCACTGTATTGTATACTGTGTACACCACCTGAAGTGTAGTAGAAACTGTACACACTGTATTAAATACTGTGTACACAACCTGAAGTGTGTTAGAAACTGTACACACTGTATTAGACATGTGCGATTAGTTTCGTACGAATTTGTAATTTGTACGAATTTTTCAAAATTTGTACGAATTTACGAATCCGTAGTACGAATTTTTTCGAATACGAATTCCGTACGGAATACGAAATTCCGTTTACGAATTTTGTCGCCAAATTATTCGAATCCGACTACCAAATATCGAATTTGAACTAATATGAAAGAAATTATTATAGCGGATATAATGAATGATTCGAATGAATTCGAATGATTCGAATGACAAAGTGTCATTTTTGCAGGAAAAATTCCGTTTACGAATTTCAGCTCCAAATTATTTGAATCAAACTACCAATATCGAATTTCAACTAATTTGAAAGAAATTATTATAGCGGATATAACGAATGATTCGAATGAATTAGAATGATTCAAATGACAAAGTGTCATTTTTGCAGTAAAAAAAGCTATTTAAAATCACTCGCGGCTATTGCCGGCTAATGAATTGTCGGCTCCGTAACACAGAGAACAGTCATTCATTCAAAAAAAAAAAGCGTGGGGGTCCCCCCAAATTCAATAACCAGGCCCTTCAGGTCTGCTATGGATATTAAGGGGAACCCCAGCCAAAAAAAAAATGGCGTGGGGTCCCCCCTAAGTATCCATACCAGACCCTTCAGGTCTGGGATGGATTTTAAGGGGAACCCCGGCCAAAAAAAAAAAAAATGGCGTGGGGTCCCTCTCAAAATCCATACCAGACCCTTTATCCGAGCACGCAACCTGGCAGGCCGCAGGAAAAGAGGGGGGGACGAGAGCGGCCCCCCCTCCCTCCTGAACCGTACCAGGCCACATGCCCTCAACATTGGGAGGGTGCTTTGGGGACCCCCCAAAGCACCTTGTCCCCATGTTGATGAGGACAAGGGCCTCTTCCCCACAACCCTGGCCATTTGGTTGTGGGGGTCTGCGGGCGGGGGGCTTATCGGAATCTGGAAGCATCCTTTAACAAGGGGACCCCCCAGATCCCGCCCCCCCCTGTGTGAAATGGTAAGGGGGTACAAAAGTACCCCTACCATTTCACCAAAAAAGTGACAAAAATGGTAAAAATGACAGGAGACGGTCTTTGACAATTCCTTTATTAAAATCTTCTTTATTGGGGCGTGGCCTGGGACCGGACTCTAATGGACGCCTAATCCCTCAGCTCCGGTCTCCAGAGGTAAAGCATCCAGCACAACTGAGCCATCAGACCCCACAGACATGGGGAAATCGAAGGGGAATCCATCCCCAACCCGATCCCGCTCACCCAGGGGACCCGATGCGCAAGCGGCCCGCGGCATACCGGAGCTCTTCCGGCCGCGCGATTCACGCAAGGCCCCGGCTTCATCTCGGGCCTACCCGGCCATGGCGCGATCATCCAGCCTTAGCCCCTCTGGCAGGCACCAGACACCCCCACTACCACCACCGCTCACAGAGGCTGAACATCCCCTGAGTATCAGGGATTTAAGATCAGTGGCTGAAGCTATAAAAGCCACGCTGGCCACAGCAATCACAGACCTCAGAAGGGACATACAGGCCATGACAGTCCGCATGGATGACATAGAGGTTACCACAGCCCACAACGAAACCGCCATCCACCAGCTGCAGACATCCTCCCAGACACAATCTACCCAGATCAGAGACATGCACAGATACATGGAAGACTTGGATAACCACGGAAGACGCCATAACTTACGGGTAAGAGGTATGCCGGAAACGATCGACCACACTCAAATTGTCCAGACTACCACGGCCGTGTTCAACGATCTCCTGGGCAGACCCCCAGAGACCCCCATTGAAGTTGAGCGCCTGCACAGAGCTCTCAGACCCAGGGGTAGAGAGTCTGACCCCCCCAGGGACATAGTTTGCTGCCTGGTCAATTTTAAGCTAAAAGAGGAGATCCTGCGCAGAGCCAGAGACCGCCGCAACCTTCTGTACCAAGGCACAGAGATAAAAATCTTTCAAGACCTGTCTTCCATCACCCTCCAAAGCAGAAGAGACCTGCGCCCGCTCCTTGATCTCCTGCGCACGAATGGAATTCAATACCGCTGGAAATTCCCCTTCTGCCTATCGGCGTCAGCACAAGGACGCACGGCGTACCTGAGGGTGCCAGAGGATATTCCAAACTTCTTCGACACCCTGAATATACCCCACATTGAACTCCCTGACTGGTACAGATCTCTTAGACCTCCTCAGCGCAGAAGATCCAATTCAATGGATACCATCCCAGAACGCGATGACTTCCATATCCGCAGACGTAGACCAGACTCGCCTAGAACCAACGCGCCCGCAGGACCCAGGAGCAACCCAAACAACAGCCCCACGGCCTCTCCTGCACACAGACGACCTCGACGCGAAGGCCCGGAATAGTGCAACGACTTCCTCATCTCATCCCTCATGCGGCTTTTGCTCCGCCACCTTCCACACAGCTCACCTAGCTGCTATACTTTCAGGTTTACCACAAGAAGACCACCTACACACGGAACCCCGACTTCAGAAAAGCACTGCTACTCATCGCAAATGACTTAGCTAATTATCTCCCACTACCCTGCCGTGGTTGACTGCCGCTTATCCTGACTCCACAACACCCGGCTGAAAACCACCACAACTCTCTGCCAGCCGAAACTCACCCACGTACCATGGTC